>PTFA01000356.1:27886-69466 GCA_003342895.1 Casuarius casuarius
GGGCTGCAGCCGCTGCGCTCGCACCGACTCCATCATCGCCGCCGCCGCCAGCCCGCTCCGAGGCACGGACTCACCGCGCCGCCGCCGTCGCTCACCGCCCGCGCCCGCCAATCGGCGCCGAGATCACCTCAGGGAGCGGGTGGGACCGCGCGGCGGGGGAGCCAATGGCAGCGCGGAGGCGCCGGCGGGGCGGGGCGGAGAGGAGGCGCGGGGAGGAGGGCGGGGTGAGAGGCAGCTCGCCAATCCCACAGCGGGGCACAGGGGCGGAGGGCGGGGACGCGGAGGGGAGCGGCCCAATCAGAACGCGGCTGCTGGAGGGCTCAGTGGGCGGGGGGAAAGTCTGTCTCTAGCGGCCCTAATCACAAGTGAGAGGAACGGCGAGGGGGCGGGGCTTGGGGGAGATCTGTCCAATCACACAGCAGGACTGGCGATAATGACTGGGAAAAGAACGAATCACATGTAAAACAGCAGGGCCGGGGCGGAGACTCATCCCCAGCAGAACTGCGGCGATCTTATTGGTCAGCAGGAGGGGCGGGGAATGCCAAGATGACCAATAAAAGAGCTCTTCACCGAGTTAGAGGCGGGGACTTTAGTACTCGCCCATTCATAGCCTCTGTTTTGATAAAAAGGGGCGTGGCCTGGCGCATCCAGCCAATAGGGACCCGGCAGCCGAGGGCCCTGCTAGGGCAAACTTTCTCGCGGAGGATTGTGGGAGGGGGGCCGCGCGGGGGCTGCTGGGAGTGCGGCCAAGGGCGAGGCATGCTGGGAAGGGCCGCGGGCCTCCCGAGGGGCGCAGCCTCGCCCGAGGCGGCGGTGGGGAAGGGGAGAGCGCTGAGCCCGGCGCTCCCGGGGCAGCTCGGCTTCCTCCTCTCCTGCAGGAACATGGAGGCGGAGAGATTCGGGGGCCCCAGGGCTTGGGGAGGCCCGGGGTCTGGGAGGGCACCAGGGCTTGGGGGGCCAGAGGGGTCCCTAGGGTCTGGGGATCCCAAAAGCTGGCAGATCCCAGGGCTTGGGGGGAACCCAGGGTTTGGGAGGGTCCCCGGCTTGGGAGATCCCCAGGATTCGGGGCATCCCCAGGATTCGGGGCATCCCAGGGCTGGGAGGGATCCCAGGTCGCGGTGGGAGAGTCCCAGGGTCTGAGGGGCCCCAGAGCTTGGCGGATCCCGGGATTTGGAGGGATCCCAGGCCTTGAGGGTCCCTAGGGCTTGGTAGGTCCCAGGGGTTGGGGGAGATCCCAGGGGCTGGGGGGGATCCCGGGACTTAGGGGGTCCCAGGGCTTGGTGGCTCCCTGGGTTTGGGGTGGTCGCAGGATTTTGGGAGATCCCAGGGGTTGGGGAGATCCCAGGGGTTGGAGGGTCCCGGGGTTTGGGGAGATCCCAGGGGTTGGGGGGTCCCGGGGTTTGGGGGCGCCGGGACCCGCTGTGCCCCCGCCGGCCGCGAGGTGGCGACAGCGCTCCCGCCCTCCGCCCCCTCCTCTCCCCCCCCCCCGCGGGCGCTCCGTGTGACCCGCGGCGGCTTCCGTCGCGCCGCCGGAAGTGGCTGCTGCTCCCGCTCCGCTCCGCCGCGCCGTGGCCGCCGCACCGGGGACAAGGCCGGCGGGGGAGGGGAGGCCGCGGGGCCCGGCCGCGCCATGGAGACCTGGGTGCGCTTCAGCGCCCAGAGCCAGGCCAAGGAGCGCGTCTTCAGGTGCGGAGCCGGGGGGGACCGGGAGGGAGCGGCGGTGCGGGCCCGGCCCGGGGGCGCCCCGCGCTGAGGCCGCGCCGTGTCTTGCAGGGCCGCCCAATACGCCTGTGCCCTGGCGGGCGACGCGCTGCGGAGGAACGGGGCCGGCAGCGGCGTCCTGGACGGGCTGCGGCAGCTGGAGGCTCATCTCAGCCTGGGCCGCAAGCGTGAGTGGGGGCTTCCGCGGCGGGGCGGCCCCGGGGGGCGCCCGGTTCCCCTATCCCCCCCCCCCCCCCCCCCCCCCCCCCCCCCCCCCCCCCCCCCGGCTCTGATCCTGCCTCTGTCCCGCAGTGCTGCGCCTGGGCAGCTCGGCCGAGGCGCTGGAGGCGGCCAAGCGAGCCATCCACCTCTCGGACATGGTGCTGCGCTTCTGCATCACCCTCGGCCACCTGAACAGGGCCATGTACTTCGCCTGCGACAACGTGCTGTGGGCGGGCAAGGCCGGCCTCGTCCCCAGCGTGGACCAGGAGAAGTGGAGCCACAGGTCCTTCAGGTGAGGCGGCCGCGTCAGGGCGGGAGCTGCCCGCCGGGGAGCTGGCAGCCTCTTGGGGCTCAGCCGGGTCGCGCAGAGCTGTGCACGCTCCGCCAAGGAGAGCCAGCACTCGGTCCGCTCTGTCCGCTTTTACCTAGCGTCTCAGTGCAGCCTTCGTCCTCCTCCTGCTGTGCCGCAGAGCGGCGGTAGACGGAGGTGGCTTTGCACCTGAGGGTGGCAGAGCACAGGGAGGAGCTGGCAGGTGCCCGGCCCATCGCAGCCCCTCAGCAGCAGAACATGCGTTCCCGCTTCTGGACTGGGCGGGTGTTTTAAGGCTCCGTATTTCTGCGTGTGGCCCATGGGAAGCAGCTGGAGGCTGTGCGTGTTGCAGAGGTCACCGGCAGCCGCGTTTGCCCCGTCTCTCCACCCTGCCCGCGTTGCTCTTCCCTGTCTTTCAGGTATTACCTCTTCGCCCTCGTGGTGAACCTGAGCCGGGATGCCTACGAGATCCGGATCCTGATGGAGCGCGAGGTGGGCGGGAAGCGGGCGAAAGGCGTCGAGAACGGGCGCTTGCCCCGTGCTGACAACGGCCTGCAGCAGCTGGGGCTGAGGCTGCAGGTGCAGCTCCGGCTTCTGGCACACGTCCTCCGGAGCAACCCGCCGCTGCTGCTGGACGTGGTGAAGAACGCTTGTGACCTCTTCATCCCCCTGGACAAGCTGGGGCTCTACAAGACCAGCCCGGGCTTTGTGGGGCTCTGCGGCCTCACCTCCTCCATCCTCTCCATCCTCACCATCCTTCATCCCTGGCTCAAACTGAAGCCCTAGTCGTCCCTAGAGCCTGCCTCCGGGCTCCCTGGGTCGCAGCAGGGGATTTTAGGAGATTTTAGGAGACCCCAGGGGTGTTCCCGGGGCTGCGCCACGACGAAGCTGACAGTTTTGGTCCCGTTGTGCACGGCTGTGCGTTCACGTCGCGCCTGGCTGCTTTCACAGAGCGTCGACCAGGCTTTGGAGAGGGGAGGAAGGCGGAGGGAGTCCACGGCATCGGCGCCCGCGGGGACCCGCTCTGGCTGCCTCGTCTCAGTTCCTGCAGCGCCGCTGAAGAGGCCGTTATTTGGTGGACCTAAATTTGGCTGCTCTTCCCGTTGACTGTAGAGCCCATCTGGCCCCAGCAGGGGTGAAGTAGTTTCCCTCCGTCTCCAGAGGATCTTTAAGCCTGGAGCCAGCCAGCAGGGAGCTTTCCCTGCTGCTCTGGGGCTAGAGGAGGCCGCCTGGGTCGCTGGGTGCCTCTTCTGGACTGCTGCAAACGGCCCTTTTAGGGGCTTCTTTGCCACAGTGGGATAATTCGGGGAGGGAGCGGCTCAGTGATGAGCCATGATTCTCTGTGATGATTTTTCCTAGCCGCTCTCCGCTCTGAGTTGGCGTCGCCACCTCACAAAGTTTGATTGCTTTCCCAGGTTTCTGTGACGCTGGTTAACACTGCTTGTGTGGGTCTTGGGCCTGTCCCAGCTCTACAGAGAACTTCACTTAATCATCAGCGCTGACCTTCTCCCTTTGTCCGCGGTTGTTTGTGTCCAGGGGCGCTGTGTTCCTCTGTCCCTCCCCGGGAGGGAGCGAAGAAGGGGGGGAGCAAGTACCGGTGCTTTTAACCAAGCTGCGGCGACAGACCTGGCGCCGGAGTTTGCGCCTGGTTTTCTCTTCCCTGCCGGTCAGAACCGGGTTGTCTTTGTGCCCGCGCACCGAGTCCGTCAGGGGAGGACCGACATGCTCCTGTTCCCCAGCTTGGCTGCTAGCAGCCTCTTCACACTGTCAACACCGCGGTTTTAACGTTTTAGAGCAATATTTTAATCCTGGCGGGGGGTGGAAAGGTACGGCGGAGAGCTGCGAGGCCGCTCCCGCTCCTTGTTGGTCGCGTGTAGATACTGTAAATAGGCACCTGCACTAATCAGTGTGTGGCGGTTTGTGGAGCTAATTATTAAAGCCAAACTGCTGAGACATTTCCGTCTCCCTGTGCCTTAATGATCTCGTGGATGTGTCTCAGTGTGGCCTGGGGACACGTGTCCTCGCCAGGCAGCCGCTCTCCTCCCGCCGCTCTTCCTCCTCCTCCTCGGCGAGGGGCTGGCACGGGCCGCGGCTCCAGGCTTTGCGCCAGGCTCTCCATCCCCGCGCCGCCTCAGGCCGAGTTCGCAGCACCCGGGCGCCTCTGGGAAGGGGCGTCTGCGGGCACCACGCTCCAGGGCGCAGGAATGTGGCTCCTCTCCCGGGGGATCTGCAAACGCTGCTCGCGCAGTCGGGTTTCAATCCCAAACCACCCAACCCCTCCTGCCGCTGCAGGCTGGGCTTGGCTGGGTGAAACGGCGACCAGGGCCAAGCGCGGGGAAGGCGAACGGGTTGCAGGTGCCGGGAGAAGCGGGCACGAGCGGGGCACGAGCACGGAGCTGCCAGGGAAATCTCCAGGGATCCAGCCCCAACCGGTGCCCAGAGGCAAAGCAACATCCGAGCAGTGGCGACAGGAGCTTTCCAGCGCCGCGTGGGCTGCTCCGGCCTCCCCCGGGCCCTGGCGCCCAGGTAGGACCCGTAGCCGACTCCCCCGACTCGTCCCCTCTCCTGGCGCCCGGCACCGGGACGCTGGTGTCCGGCCGGGGCTGGTGGCCTCTGCGCGAGCTGCTCCGGCAGGGGCGAGACTGGCCCACCGACGGCGAAAGCGGGGAAGCCGGGAGCAGCGTGCGCGCCGCTCTTCCTCCTCCTCATCCCACGGGATGGCATGCGGGACCTCGGCGCCCTCAGGCCGAGCCTCAGTCCTCGCCCCAGCCCTGCTTTCCACCCGGATGGAGCCGGTCCCGGCTGCCACCGCGCTAATTCGCGGCTCCGGTTGTGAGCGCGGCTGTTTCCGCTCCCCAAGGGTTGCGGCTGAGCTGAGACCTGCCAAACTCGCCGCAGCCTGAGCGCTGCATGGGGTGAGCAGGGTGTCGCCAGGGGCGGGGAGGGTGCCCCGGGGCAGGTTCGGGTCGGTGCACGCGGGTGCACGCCGTGCCGTGGGGCACACGGCGGCTGGGGGACGCGTCTGCTCTTGCCGGTCCCCAGCGCCGGCCGTCACAAAATCGGGGACAAATCTGACCGCGAGCAAAGCTCGGCGCAATCCTGGAGCCAAGGGGTTTCCTGCTCCGGCTGCATTTCGGAAGCACCCGGCATCCAGCCGCTCGCCCGCGCCCCTCCTGACGTTCCTCGGGGTCCGTCCCGGAGGAGCGGCCGGGAAACGTCCCCCGCGGGGCTGCGACCGGGGTGGAGCCGTCCCTGGCGCTGCTTCGGCGGTTTGCTGTTCGCGTCAGGCTCGTTTCGCTCGGGGCTGGCACAGGACGTTTCCGATCTGTTTTTCTCCTCGAGTTTCCTGTTTCTTTGCCCTCCGTTACTAAAACACCAGACTTTTTGGCCAAAACGTCCCAGCTGCTGAGGGATGAAGCTTTTTGGGCTTCCCGCCTGTGCAAAAGCTCAAGTTCTTTGGGGAAAAAACAAAAAGAGCAACAGAAAGAAGCTAAATCTCACATTCCACAAGCATCTGCTGTGCCGGGGCGCCCCGAACGCCTGGCTCCAGCTGGACCGAGCGGGCACGGGGGGCATTTTTGCTTGCTGGTCCCCAAGCCCCGGGTCCGGTCCCCAAAATCCCGCGGGATCAGGTCCTCAAAATTCCCCAGATCTGGTTCCCGAGATCCTCGGGTTTGGTCTCCGCAGCTCCGTCGACAGCGAGTGGTGCAGCTACGAGCCCTGCTTCGCCCCAGCGGGCCGTGGGGCCGGGCTCCGAGGACGGCGTCCCGGTGGCGAAGGAGCCCATCGATGCCCACGGTTTGCCCAGGAAGTTTTCCCGGCTCCGGAAGATGCTCCGAGGGCTCCAAGCCGTGCCTGGAGCGGCCGCCCGAGCCCAGCCGCCAGCCCTTCTTCTGGATGCAGCTCCCCAACCTGCTGCGCAGCCCCAGGGACGGCGAGGCGGAGACGGCCGGGGACACCGCCACTGTGGATGCCACCACTGTGGATGCCACCACCATGGACAGTCCCACCACGTAGCTCCAGCCCCGAATTTCCCCCCCATCCGGAGGCACCTCCATCCTCACCAGGATGGGGTGGGACGCTTGGTCCTGGCCCGCTGCCTCGGTTTCCCCAGGAGCAGGAGGCTGCTGCGCCGCTGCTTGGCCTTCCCAGCACGCCAAATTGGGGAATTATCGCACTTTTTGCCCATTTTGCCCCCCGCGAGCCCCAGAGGACCCCGGGCACGGGGCTTAATAAAAGCGACTTTTCCAACCCGCCTCTGCACCTTTGGCTCGGCGATGGGGGGGCCTCTCTGAGGTCCCCCCGGCAACTCCGGGCGTCCGGGAGGTGGCAGTGTCACCCAGCAGATGTGTCCCATCCCCTGGCCAAGGGACGTGGCCTCCTGGCCAGCGCCGAGACCTGGGCAGTGGCAAATGCCGCCAGCTCCAACCAGTGCCGCAGGGTCACCCCAAACTGCCAGCGGGTCCCCAGGGCGATGCTTTAACCGAGGGGCCCAGGCGTCCGGGCGCTGCCCCCAGCCGGGTCCCCGCTGAGCCGGCACGGAGGCTTTTTCGCCGGGAGATGGGAAAAAGCCCGTTTCGGAGGTGCTCGCCAGGGGCTGGCGGCCCCGGAGGGCGTCTCGGGGCTGCACCTCCTCCTGCCCCCTCCGTCCCGCGCCTTCTGCACCGTTTTTACCACTTTGCCTTTTTTTTCCCCCAACTCCTTCCCAAAAAAAAAAAAAAAAATATCAAAGCCCGGCCCAGCCCGGCCGGTTATTTTTAGCAGCCAATTGCAAGGCCTGGGAGATGAAGGAGGAGGAAAAAAAAAAAAATTAAAAAAATAATTAAAAAAGCGCTCCCGAGCGGGGCGTCCCGCGCCGCAGACAGAGTCACCTTTGAGGCGCGCGTCCGGCCGATGCCCGGCGCCGGCGGCACCGCGGCGGGGCCATGGCGGGCGACGGGCCCCCGCGCCTGCTCCCCGCGCTCCTCCTGCTCCCAGGTACCGGGAAAAAAATGAAAAAAAGGGCAAAAAGCGGGGAAAAGGCGGGATTGGGGCTGAATTAAGCCCCCCGGGTGCGTAGTCCCTCCTGCCGCGGGTGCTGGGGGGTGATGCTGGCCGAGCCGCGGCGCTGCGGGGGGATTTTGGGGGTTGTTCTTGCTTTTTTAAAATTTTTGGGGCTGTTTTCTGCAGCGTGGGGTGGTTGAGGGCTTTGGGGCACCTCCTGACACCGGCTTGCCCGGCTGCGACCTGTCCCAGGACGGCGCTCGGCCCACGGAAAATATCCCCGTGGGATACGGGAACGGGGACGGTGCCCGAGCCAGGCTCCAAAGGGCGATCCGACGGATCACCCGCTCCATCCCGGATTAACAGAGCCCCGGGGACCCGGGTGGCGATTAACCAGCGGCTCGGCAGCGCGTGAACCCACATGGAGGGGCCCCAGCCGGAGTTTTTTGGGGGAAAAACGCCTGTTTTTTTGCCCTCCTCCCCTCCTGGGTGATTTTCGACGGGTTCCCGCGGAGGAGGCAGAGCCCGGGCTGGGCGACGGAGGCGGCCGGGGACCCCGCACCGGGGGCAGCATCAGCTTGAACCCCATTAAATAAGAATAATTAAGCTTCAGGAGGAAAATTTTTAATGGAAAATCCCCCAATTTGAGGGAGGAAAGCGATTAAAAGGTTCCCCCCCTCGGCCTCGGAAGGGGTGCGCTGGCTTCTCCAGCCCAGCTGGGGCACATCTGGAAGCGCTTTCGCCGCCCCGCCGTGCCCCGCCGGGCATTGGCGCTGCTCTCCAGAGACACAAATATATATATATATATATTTTTTTTTTCCCCCTCCTTTTCAAAAGAGGAAACAGCCTGGCAAAACCTCCACCGTGTTTCCTTCCCGGCCAGCGGCCCTTGGCCGCCCCGTGCCTCAGTTTCCCCACTCGGAGCTGCCCCTGTGGCTCTGCCCATCCCAGCGAGGAGGCAATCGGAGGTGGCGGGTGCAGCACGTTTGCATTTATTTTGGTTTTTTAACTCAGCGGCAAGCAGAAAGCCCCCGTTTCCCCCCAAAACGGGGAGCACCAAGCGGCCCCGTCCGCCCTGCAGCCTCCTGGTGCCGCACGTGGATCAGCACCGGGATTTTAGCTTTATCCGGCATCTCCTCGGCTCGGGGTGCCCAGGCACCGCTGCGACCGGTGCCCCCCTCCCGCGGGCACCGTCCTGCCCCCCGGCACCGGCTCGCTCCCTTTTCCTGCCGCTTTTCACCCAGGAGGGGAAAACAACCTCCCCGCGGCCACGAGACAGGAAGGTTTCGGGCCGCTGTCTCGGCCGCCGGCCAGGGCCGTGCCGCGAATCCAAAAGGAGCCGTTTTCCTCCCATTCCGGCCTTCCCCTCCCATCTAATTGGCGCTTCCCAAAATACGCCGGGGGCCGGCTGCTGCCGGGGGGGCCCAGCGCCGCCCTGCCTAATTGCAGGGCCGGCTGCCCTGCGGTTCGGCGGGGACAGAGCAGCCGCTGTGCCGGGGATGCCACTGCCACCAGCACCCCCAAAGCCCCAGCTGGCCCCCCTGGGTGCCGCCCATTAATTAATCAATTAATTAAATGAGAAAAGCTGCAGCACCTGGAGATGGGGCAGGAGCAACGTGTCCTGGGGAGTGGTGGGTGCTGGAGTAGCTGGAGTGCCGGGCAGTGATTTGGGCTCCGTGGGGAAGATTTGGGGGTTTATCCTGGTCCCCAAGTGCTTTTTTTTGGTGCTTTCACTGCTTTTTTCCAGCAGGGAGGTGGGCAGCACCGAAAAACCCGGGTTTGAGGGGTTTTGCCGGGCAGGATGAGCCGCGGTGATGGGAATTGCTTGTGGTTTGGGGCTTTGCTGGAAAAAGCAGCAGAGCAGCCTGTTTCCGCAGCCGGAGGGGGGGCCGGACGCCGGGGCCCCCCCGGCCGGCCCGTGCTCAGGGCTCGCCGTCTCCGCAGGGCTGTGCGGCGCCTTCAACGTGGACGTGAGCAGCCCGCGGCTCTTCCGGGGGCCGCCCGAGGCTCAGTTCGGCTACAAGGTGCTGCAGCGGGCGGCCGGCGGGCGCAAATGGTGAGCGGCGCCTGGGGAAACCGAGGCAGCGTCGGACCCGCGGCCGCCCCCAATCCCTGGCTGGTTCCCGCGGCGATGCCCGGCCCGGGCGCCGGGGCTCGGAGCCCTCGTTAGCGCTAACGGGCCGCCGCGTCCCCGCAGGCTGCTGGTGGCGGCCCCCTGGGACGGGACGGCCGGCGACCGCCGTGGCGACGTCTACAAGTGCCCCGTGGGACCCCCCAATAGCACGTGCGCCAAGGCCAACCTCGGTAACGCCACCGCGGGAAAAAGCGGGGGGACCCCGGCGTCACCGTGCCGGGGCGTTTCGGGGTCTGTCCGGCGCTGACGCCCGCCGGCTCTGTCTCTCTCCCTGTTTTTCCCGCGTTCCGGCGCCCGGCTGCAGGCGACGCAGCCCTGCAGCGCGTCCCGCTGCCCGCCAAGAACATGCACTTCGGCATGACCCTGCTGCACGGCCGCGACGACGGCTTCGTGGTGAGCGAGGGGAAACCGAGGCAGGGGCTTTGCAAAAATCCCCCTTGCCCCCAAAAACGTGGTTTCTTTTTTACCCCGCCGTGCGCAGGCCTGCGCCCCGCTCTGGTCCCAGGAGTGCGGCACCTCCGTCTTCAGCACCGGCGTCTGCACCCGGCTGGACGGCGACCTGCGGCCCGTGGAGACCCTGGCACCCACGGCACAGCGTGAGCGGGGGGCGGCGGCGGGGGGCACCAGGCCATGCGTGTCCCCCCCCCCCCGGCGGTGTCCCCAACCCCGCCACCTCCGCAGGCTGCTCCACCTACATGGACATCGTCATCGTGCTGGACGGCTCCAACAGTATCTACCCCTGGTACGAGGTGCAGAACTTCCTCAGCAACGTCCTCAGCAAGTTCTTCATCGGGCCCGGCCAGATCCAGGTGAGCTGGTGGCCCCTCGGTGGCCCCCGATGTCCCCCTGGCCAGCTCGGTGGGGAAACTGAGGCAGCCGGCGGGAATTTCCCACGGGTGCGATGCTGCATGGATGCAGCGCTGCTGGGTGGGGGATGCATTTTTGGGTGCTGAGCCCACATTTTGGGTGCCGGCGGTGTTTCCCCCGGGCTGACGCCCCGTCCCGGCGGCAGGTCGGGGTGCTGCAGTACGGGGAGCGCGCGGTGCACGAGTGGACGCTGGGGCAGTACCGCACGGCGCGGGAGGTGGCCGAGGCGGCCAGGAACATCAGCCGGCAGGAGGGCCGCGAGACGCGCACCGCCTTCGCCCTCCGCCGCGCCTGGTAGGAGCCCGCCGGCGCCGGGAGCGGGGCCGCGGCGGTGGTGGCCGGCGCCGCGCTCACGCCGCCCCGCGCTCCCGGCAGCACCGAGGCCTTCAGCCCCGAGCGGGGCGGCCGGCGCGATGCCACCAGGCTGATGATCGTGGTGACGGACGGCGAGTCGCACGACGGCGACGAGCTGCCCGCCGCCTTGGAGGAGTGCGAGAAGCGCAATGTCACCCGCTACGCCATCGCGGTGAGCCATCACCCCCCGGGTCCCCATCGTCCCCCCGGGTCCCCGCGGTGGCTGACGCCCGCGTCCCCTCGCCCAGGTCCTGGGCCACTACCTCCGGCGGCAGCAGGACCCCGAGGACTTCATCCGCGAGATCAAGTCCATCGCCAGCGACCCCGACGAGAAGTTCTTCTTCAACGTCACCGACGAGGCCGCCCTCAACGACATCGTGGACGCGCTGGGCGACCGCATCTTCAGCCTCGAAGGTGACGCCCCGGCGCGCGGCACCCCGGCCCGGCCCGGCGCCGCGATAACGCCCCGCTCTCCGCTCCGCAGGGACCCACGGCAACAACGCGAGCTCCTTCGAGCTGGAGATGTCCCAGGTCGGCTTCTCCATCCACCTCTTGGAGGTGAGGAGGCAGCGCCGGCGCCGCGCGGGGCTTTGCAGAAGTGGAAAATCGGCCTCAGCATCGGCATCGCGCGGCCGAAGCCACGAGACGCTGAGTGTCCCGGGAAGGGGAAGGTGGCCGGCTATTTTGGGGTGGCCGCTGGGGACGGTGAGGCACGGGCAGCCACCGTGCAGGGGACGCACGTGACGCGTGACGCCCGCCGAGCGCCCGGTCCACGCGGTGCCTCGCCGGCCCTGCAGCCGCATGCCCCCCCCCGCTTCCCTGCCAGGACGGGATCCTTTTTGGCATGGTCGGAGCCTACGACTGGGATGGTGCCGTGCTCAAGGAGGGCCGCGGCGGCCGCATCGTCCCCCCCCGGAAAGCCTTCGAGGAGGAGTTCCCGCTGGAGCTGAAGAATCACGCCGCTTATCTGGGTAGGGGGGACCGGCCCGAGGGACGTGGGACGAGCTGGGATGCTCAGCATCCCAAGGGATGCGAGACAAAGCAGGGATGCAGGTCACCCCGAGGGATGCGGAGCAAGCCAGGATGCTGGGTGCCTCGGGGATGCAGGGAAAAGCCGGGATGCTTGGTGCCGCTGGGATGCTGGGCACCCCAAGGGATGCAGAGCAAGATGGGATGCTCGATGCCTCAGGGATGCAGGGAAAACCAGGGATGCTGGGTGCCCCAAGGGATGCAGAGCAAGCTGGGATGCTCAGTGCCCCGAGGGATGCATGGAAAACCAGGGATGCTCAGGGATGCAGGAGAAGCCGGGATGCTGGGTACCCCAGAGGATGCGGAGCAAGCTGGGATGCTCAATGCCCTGGGGACACGGGGTGGCCAAGGCGGGGGGACCATCCGTCCCGGGGCTCTCACTACCTAAAAAAACCACCCCCCCCCCTTTTCGGTCCCCGTGCCAGGCTACGCCGTCTCCTCGCTCCGGCTGCCCGGCGGGAAGCGGCTCTACGTGGCCGGGGCCCCCCGCTTCCAGCACAAGGGCAAGGTGATCCTCTTCGAGCTGGGCGCCGCGGGGGACGTGGCGGTGGCCCAGGCGCTGCAGGGCGAGCAGGTAGGGCCGGGCGCGTGGGGCGGCGTGGGAGGAGGGTCCCCAGCCGGTGTCCCCCTCCCCGGCCTCACGCTGCCGCCGCCCCGCAGATCGGCTCCTACTTCGGCAGCGAGGTTTGCGCCCTGGACGTGGACGGCGACGGGGCCACCGACGTGCTGCTGGTGGCCGCCCCCATGTACCTGGGCGCCCAGAGCAAGGAGACCGGCCGCGTTTACGTCTACAGCGTGGGGCAGGTTAGGGGGCCGGGGGGATGCGGCAGGACTGGGGGGCACGGCGGGGCCAGGGGGACACAGTGGGACTGGGATGCACAGTGGGATTGGGGGGATGCAACAGGATTAGGGAGATACGGTGGAGTCGGGGTGCAGCACGGTGAGTTGGGGTGCATGGTGGGATCAGGGGGATGTGGCAGGGTTGGGGGGGCTTGGGGCGGGGTATGAGGGGACCGGAGGGACATGGCCACGTCGGGGGGATGCTGCAGGGTCAGGGGATGCACGGCAGCATCGGGGGGATACGTCGGCTCGGGAGGATGCACGGGGATGTAGGAGAGGCGGAGGGATGCGTTGGGGTCAGAGGGGCGCAGTGGGGTACCCAGGGCCCCTCCGTGCCCCCAGCGGCTCCTGGCCCCCGCCGGGACCCTGCACGCCGACAAGAAGCCGCAGGACTCCCGCTTTGGCTACGCCCTGGCCGCCGTGCCGGACCTCAACCACGACGGCTTCAACGACGTGGTGGTGGGGGCTCCGCTGGAGGACGGCCACCGCGGTGCCGTGTACGTCTACCACGGCGCCCCGGGCACCATCCTGCCCCATTACAAGCAGGTGAGAGATGGGGCTGGAGGCAGCCTGGGGGGTCCCGCTGGTGGCATCTGCCCCCCCCAAGGGCTGTTAGTGCCACCGCCAGGGCCGGTCACCCTGTGAGCACAACCTTATACGAGACACCAGAGAAGCCACAATGTCCCCCCCATTCTCGCCCCCCCAGCGCATCGAGGCCGCGGCGCTGAGCCAGGCCCTCAGCTATTTCGGGCGCAGCCTGGACGGACAGATGGACCTGGACGGCGACGGGCTGGTGGACCTGGCCGTGGGGGCGCAGGGGGCGGCCGTGGTCCTGCGGTGAGTCCGGGCACCCGGCGGAGGTGGTGGCATCACCGGGCTCGGCCGCGAGGCTTCCCTGCCCTCGGACGGGGCTCTGACCCCCGGCTCCCGCCGCCAGCTCCCGCCAGATCGTCCAGGTCAACACGTCGCTGACGGTGGAGCCGCCGGCCATCAGCGTCATCCAGAGGAACTGCCAGCGCGGCGGCGCCGAYGCCGTCTGCCTCCGCGCCAAGGTCTGCTTCCGGGCCGGGACGCGGGCCCGGGGCCGGTGGCACAGGGAGATCGGTGAGTGCCGGCGGCTGGGGAGGTGTCCTGGGCCCTGAGCATCCCCGAGGCGTCCTCCGAGCATCTCCAGGGCATCCTCTGAGCATCTCCAGGGCGTCCCCCAGGATGTCCCAAGGCATCCCTCGAGCATCCCCCCGAGCATCCCTCGAGCATCCCCCCGAGCATCCCTCGAGCATCCCCCCGAGCATCCCTGGGGTGTCCCCCGAGCATCCCTCGAGCATCCCCCCGAGCATCCCTGGGGTCTCCCCCGAGCATCCCCCAGCTGCCTGGGGGACTTGGCGGTGACCCCCCCATTCTCGTCCCCGCGCAGAGCTCCGGTACAACGTGTCCCTGGAGGAGCGGACGCCGGGCGCCCGGGCCGCCTTCGACTCCTCAGCCCGGCGCCTCTTGCAGAAGCGGCTCCAGCTCTCGCTGGGGCGGCAGAGCTGCGTCCGCTTCCCCTTCCACGTCCTGGTGAGCCCGGGCTGCCCGGCCGCCCCGCGTCGTCCCCCGGGGCCGAGCGGGGTCCCTCCCGCAGTCCGGCTCCTTCCTCCCCTTTTCCCACCCATCCGGCGGCGCTGGGACTAACCGGGAGCCCTGCGCGGTCCCCAGGACACCACGGACTATCTGCGGCCCCTCAGCTTCACCGTGACGTTGGGCCTGGCCGAACCCGCCCCGGGCCCGGTGCTGGATGAGAAATCCCCCACCACCATCCAGAAACTGGTGGGTGCTGGGATGGTCGCGGGGAGGATGGGACTGGGGGGGGCACACGGAGCCGGTGTCCCAAGCAGCCACCCCGTCACCCCTCCCCGGCTCCTTCCAGATCCCCTTCTTCAAGGACTGCGGCGACGATGACGAGTGCGTCACGGACCTGGTGCTCCGGGCGAGCATGGACATCGCGGGCTCCAGGTAGGGACCGGCGCCGCGGCGGGGGTCCGAGCCCTGCCCCGGGGCCATGACGAGCCTCCCGCCGCAGGCAGAGCCCCCACGTCCTCCGCAAGGGCAGGAGGAAGGTGGTGGTGGACGTGAGCCTGGAGAACAAGAAGGAGAACGCCTACAACGCCAGCCTGCGGCTCCGCTTCTCCAGGAACCTGCACTTCTCCAGCCTCGTGCTCCAGGTACGGGGCCACCCTGTCCCGTCCCGTCCCATCCCAGACGTGGGGTCCACCCAGCCCCCCCATGGCCCCTTCATCCCCTCCTTCCAGCCCTGTGTGGGCTCTCTGGTCTGTCCCCAAAGACCAGGCTCTGTCCAGTCCTACGGGGACTCTGGTTCATCCAGCCCCATCCGCGTCCCCCAGCCTGTCCCAGGTCAGATACTGGGGTCAGTCTGGGCCCCCCCCAGCTCATTCTGGTTTGGAGTTAGGGGTCTGTCTACAGCCTCCCCAGCCCCTCCCAGCTCAGAGACGGGGTCCATCTAGCCCCATATGGGCAACCGCATCCACCCCGAGTCGGAGATGGGCGCCCACCTGCGTCCCCCGGCTTGTCCCACATGGGAGATGGGGGGGTCCATCCAGCCTCCCAGGGGCTTCCCAGCCCATCCCAGGTCAGACACTGGGGTCTGTCCAGCCCCCCAACCCATCCTGGGCAGCGATTGGGGTCCATCTGGCCCCATATGCACCCCCAGCCCCTCCCAGGCTGTGGACGGGGGTCCCTCCAGCCTCCCCAGCCCCTCTCCAGCTGCCCCCAGCCCCGGGTTGCCGCGTGCTCAGCCCCCAGGGTCCCACCACCGTCCCCATCACGAGGCCGCTGCAGGGGACGCTGCCACCTCTCCCTCCGCAGGACAAGAGCCAGGCGAAGCTGGAGTGCACGGCGCTGGGGGGACACGGCCGCCTCTGCAGCGTCGGCTACCCCGTCTTCCGCTCGCTGGCCAAGGTAGGCGACCGCGAGCCGACACCGGAGCCGGACCCCTCGCGCTGCCTCTCGCCCCGCTCACGGGTCCGTCCCCCCCCCCCCCAGGTCACCTTCGCCCTGGAGTTCGAGTTCAGCTGCTCCGTCCTGCTCGAGCGGGCCGAGGTCGGGCTCGCGGCCAGCAGGTAAGAGACGGCGGGGGCTGCACGGGGGGCACGAGGGTGCCCAGCACATGCACGTGCATGCTGGGGGGCACGTGGGTGCCCACGAGCAAGGGGCTCGGGCTGGGCCCCCCATGGGTGCTGGGGGGGGGGGGTATCCCGAGCTCCCGGCGGTGCCCTCTCCGTCCCGCAGTGACAGCACCGAGGCCGAGGCCACGCTGCACGACAACGCGGTGCAGCTCGCCGCCGCCGTCCGCTACGAGCCCGACCTCTTCCTCTCCAGGTAGGGCCGGCGCTGGGGGGGGGGCACGTTTCGGTGCCGGGGCCGGTTCCCACCCCGCTCTCGTCCCCGCAGCGACGCCAACCTGCACCGCTACGAGGTGCAGCCGCCCGGCACCTTCCCCCACGGCCCTGGGCCCGAATTCAAGACCACGGTCAAGGTAAGATTGGGGGGGGGGTGTCCCGGACGCCTGGGCCCGTCCGGCCCCGGCTCATCCTGCTTTTCACCCAGGTCCAGAATTTGGGCTGCTACCTGGTGCAAAACCTCACGCTCCGCATGGCCCTGCCGGCACTCGGCTACCGCGGCGCCGCCTTCCTCTCCGTCACCCGCGTCATCGCCGACAACGTGAGTCCCTCACCGTGGCCTTGAGCCGGGGCACCCGGGGGGTCCCCACTGCCCATGGCACTGAGCCCAGCTTCTCTCCCCACCCCGGCCAGGCGACCTGCGTGCTGCACAGCCCCGGCGAGGAGCCGCCGCCGGCCGCGGTGGTCCCGGTGCACCCCGAGGACCTGCTGCACGTGGACAGGCTGGTGAGCGCCATGGGGGGGTGCAGGGGACAGGGACAGGGCTGTCCCCACGTCCCCCCACGTCACCCAGCATCTCTCCGCCGGCAGAACTGCAGCAACGCTGGGTGCCAGGTGCTGCGCTGCGAGCTGGGGCGGCTGGAGCGTGGCGGCGAGCTCTCCGTCCACGTCCTCCGCGCCGTGCACGACGCCTTCTTCCGCGCGGTGAGCGGGGCCCGCTGCAGCCCAGCACCCCCGGGCCGGGCGGGGGGCTCGCCCCCCCCTCCGCTCACCCCCCCTCTCCGCTCCAGGCTCGGTTTAGGAGTGTGAAAATCATCAGCACCGTTTCCCTGCTGGCCCCCGCGGGCGGCTTGCTGCTGCTGGAGCGGACGGCGCAGCGGCGCGAGGTAGGAGCAGCACCGGGCGCCGCTTTTTTTTTTTCCTGAAAAAATCTCTTTTTTTTCCTCTTTTTTTCTTTTCTTTTTTTTTTTTTTCTTTTTTGCAGACGGTGCTGGAAATCCTGCAGCGCAAGCGGGTCCCCGTCTCCCTCTGGATCCTGGTGGGCAGCATCGTCGGGGGGCTGCTGCTGCTGGCGCTGATCATCTTCTGCCTGTGGAAGGTGAGAGCGGGGCCGGGCCGGGCAGCGGGCGCCCGCGGCCCTTCCTCGCCTCCATCCTCTCCCTCTTGCCCCAGCTGGGTTTCTTCACCCGCAAGAAGCTCCCCGAGGAGGAGGAGAAGGAGGAGCAGTGAGCGCAGGCGCTGGTCTCGCGCTTCCCGACGGCAAGGACCGGCACCCTCCCTGCGCCCGGGGCGCCTCCGGCCCCGGTTCCCGGCTTGGACGCCGCTGGCGCCTGGACGCAGCGAGATGAGGTCGGGTCCAGCGTTTGGGCCGAGGAGCCGCACGGTTGGAGCCCAAAGGCCTGGGGGGCACCGAGGCCCCCACCCCAGTGGTGATGCAGCCGGAGAAACGTGGAGCAACCGGCCCGAACAAGCAACTCCGCCAATAAAGCTGAGCCCCCTCCGGAGCTGCTCCGGCGCCTGGTACCGCAGCGGCACTTGCTCCCCGCATCGTCCAGTTTTGCCCCCCAAATCGAAACACTTTCCCCCTCCAGGAAGGGGAAAAAAACCCAAAACGCGCCAGAGACTATCTCGAACGTCTCGTTCAGAGCGGCGGCAGCCAGGGCCATGGAGCGCAGAGCGATGGGGGGACGCGCGTCGTGGGGACGCGCAAAGTCCCCCCCCCCCCCCCCCTGGCCCTTGCCCCCCCGGCCAAGCCCTGCTCCCCGGGACCCTGCGCTTCCCTGCAAACGCCTGACTTAAACCCTGGCCCTGTGGGGAGGAAAGCCCTGATTGCAGGCACTTTCCACGACTTGGAAATAGCAGCAGGAGCAGCTGATGCAGGGCTGAGCAGGCAAGACAGGAGGGAGGAATCGGGCCCAGAAAGCTGGAAATACCCCAAATAACAGGATTTGTGTGGTCCCCCAGGCCCCCCCCAAACTCACCGTGGCCATGGGGCTCTTCAGGGGAACACGGCCTGCCCAAGAAGAGCGGGCAGAGGCAGTGAGATAAAGCAAAGAGAGTTTTAAAAAGGATCTAGCTCCTGTTAAAGCATTTTTTCCCTCTTGCTGTCACCAACCAGCGCAGCTGGCAGCCCTTGATCAGCGCTTAGCTCGCAACCTGCCCCAGAGCGCGGTTGCATCTGGCCCTCAAAAGCACACGATTAGCAGGGCTTTGTGCTTTAAACGCCCGTCGTGCGAGCGGGAGAGCTGGTCCTGAAGCTGCAGCGGCAGATTTCGAGCTGCTGTGCCAGGAATAAACCCAAGCGCTGGGCGGCAGGCGCGCGGCAGGCTGCGGGGAGGTGGGTGGACGGCTCGGGGCTGGAGGCATAAGTGAACCCGCACGAGAACTCAGCACGTTGCTCCCTGTGCTTCTCCTCCTGCTGCGGATGTTCAGGCTGCTTAGAGAAAGGGAAAGGCACAGGCAGCGTTAGGCAGCGCCCAGGGCGTCCGGCTCAGCCCCCATCCCTGCTGCGGCCACGGGGACCAGCGGCAGGTTCAAAACCCACGTCCCCAGCGTGGAAACCTGCTGGCCCACAGCCCCGGCCCCCCTTCCCTGAAACCTCGGCGCGAGGCAGGGACGGGGACCGTGTCCTCCCCCGCGTCCAGGCTTACCTGCAGCCACTGCCGCCTCGGCATCCGCGTGCGAGCAGGGACAACGCTGCTGCCGCCTCACAAATGCCATCCTGCCGCGGCCACCCCTCCCCAGGCCGCGTTAGGACTCAAGTGCTCACCTCCACCACCCGAGCGAGACCTTTTCCTGCAAAAAAGCCCCTCTACAGCAATCCCACTGGCTTATTTGCGCCCAGTTAACCCTGCAGTAGCTTCCCAGGCTCCTCGGCCACCTCTTCCAGCCCCAACAACCTTCTCCACATCTGCTCTTCTTTATAAAGGCCTTTATTTGACTTAATAGCAAACAAAACACTAGTTTAAATCGAGTGTACGTAGTACACCGTTACAGCAATGAAGTGGCAACATGTTTAGACGCGACCTACCTCTCCCTCCCGCCTGCTGCCGGGCCGAGCCGGGGGTTTAATACTGCCGCACGGTGGTTTAGCGGGTGCCTTAAGCACAGACATAATTCGGACAATAAAAACGAGAAGTCAAACATGGATGAAATGTTACAGAAGTGGAAAAAAATAAAACAAAAAAAAATCTGCAAAAAATAAAGAGATTCTCTTAAAGTTACCAGACTAAGAGAGAATTAAGGTTTTTGTGTTAAACACGGAGGAATCAGCCATTAAAATGGTTATGCACAGTTAGGTCTGCTTTCCTGAAGGATGCCTTTAATGTGGTCCACATGATACAAGCCAGCTAAGGATCCTAAACAACTCACTGTGGGTGGGGGACAGGTTTGGACAGACCTGGGGACACAGGCACATGGAGAAGGGCCAGAAAAAAATAAAAAAAGAGAAAAAGAGAGAGAGAGGGGAAAAGAAAAAAAAAAGAGAAGTTCACAAGACAAAAAACCTGCTTGTGCATTCCTGTTCCCAGAACCGTGGGCTCCTGTGCGTCCCGACCACACGAGCGCACTTCTCTCCGCCAGCGCCCCTCGGTGAGACACCTGATCCAGAGACCCTTCGGTACCTCCATCATCACCTCTGCCTCTCCCCTGAGAAAACCGAGAACTCTTTCATAGACATTTTTACTTGAACTCGAGAGAAGAGGGAAAAAAAACTCCTGCATTCGGTTCCACCCACACGGTCCGAGGGGCACGGAAAGGGGCCAGAGGAGAGAAGATAAAAATCGCCAAGTTTCCATGCCCTCCTTTGCCAAAAAGAGCCCCGTAACGGGGGCGTTTTCCCCGCCTTTGCCACCTCTCCGTGGGGGGACGCGGAGCGAGGGCAGGGGGAGCCGGCCCCGCGCGGCCAGGGCTGCGCAGGAGGTCTCGGGACCCGGGCAGGGTCCGCACAACGGCTGCGAAGCTCCTGCCCTCCTCGCCCCCGTCCAAGGGGCCATGCCTACGTAAAGGTTTCACAAGTATAAAATCAAGTCAAATCACTCAAAGACTCTGAATTTAGGACTAAAGAGGCGATTCCGATGGAGGCGCGATTCGCTCGGAGATGCTAGTTTAAAGTTTCAGGAAAAAGACAGCACTCATTGCAGTAATATCATGGGGTGGGTTCCCTCCCCTGCTCTATATTTCCTGCTGCTCTTTTTGTTTGAATTATAATACAATGTACATCTGTAGTAAGAATACTCCAGCCAGAGCCCACAGGAAGCCCTCGAGCATCAGAAAGTCCATCGATCGTGTAGCTGGCTTTCACTGCTAAAGCTGTTGCTCGCTGAGGCCTCGGGGTTCTGTGTTTGCCGAGTCGAATCCTCGCCGTTTAGGCTCTTCCGGCACACGGGACACGTGTCATGCTGCAAGGGAAACGCGGGGGCCTCAGGAAAACGCCACGCAGATGGCTGCTTTCCCATCCTGCGGCTTGGAGGAATCCTCTCGCCCGCCGTCCCCGCGCTGGGACCCGCGGCTGTCACGCCCGCACCGCGGTTGCCACGCGGCTCCAGCCGACACAGGCGCGATGGGAAGCGGGGCCTTGGAGAGGTGGGAGATGCTACAGCCCCATTACCCACCTTTCGCCYTAACAAAGACGAGCGTTGAGACCTGGCCTGGCTTTCCAAATCATTTCTCACTACTACAGGAGACACGCTTGGCTCAGAGACAGCCAGCAGCACCTCCCGAGCCCGGTCTGGAGCCCCCACGCCAGGACCGAGCTCGCCAAGAGCCACGCTCCTCCGCGGGGCTCCCACGCRGGCAGAGGCTCTTACCAGCTCTAACCACGGCACGATGCAGTTGCTGTGGAAGAAGTGATTGCACGGTAACTGCCGAACCTGCTCCGCTACTGTGTAGTCCTCTTTACACACAGGACACTCCAAACCCGTATCTGGAAGAGACGCACAGACCAAGGGAGGTGAAGCGGGCAGGGCACCAACAGCAACCCGCAGACACGAGTTTTAGCTCTSTGGTAATAACAAGCCCAACTTTTACGAGCCCAGAGGAGATTCACGCCTCTCTCCAACAGGCTGCCTGGAGAAGGGAAGCAGCAGGACAGATGGTTGGAGCAGCCAGCAACAGAGATGCACACAGCTGAGTTTGCTTTGGAAAGTTTGCAGAAGGAGGGAGTGACAGCATTTATACTCTTTCTTCCCTCCCTTGYGAGAGAGGGGGAGGAAAAGGCAGTTTTCATTCCCCACAGGGAGATGTTCAGAGCCCCTAATGCACAGGACAGTCACCGACTGATCCTGATACACCCAGGAGAGAAGGAATCAGAGCAAAGTCCCTGACCCAGCTGGGAGACAGTCTCCCTTGCCAGAAGCCCCCTCTCTGCCTTGACTCTGGAGGACCCCTAGGCAAAGCAGCTTATGATGGTCRCCTAAAGCTCAACAGCATGAGCCCTCCAACCACACCTGGCGCTCCGTCACGGGAACGTCCTACCCAGCGCGCTGCATTTGCGGGCTCAAGCCCTAGGCAGTAAAAACCAGGAAGCAGAACCACCTCTTGCCCTTTCGCAAAATCCTTTGGTGGTTTTACTGACACTTCTGTGATCTTCACCACTTTCTGAAGTTCCTTTTAGGACAGAAACAATTGTTGTATTCCCAGTGGTCAACCCCCAGGTAGCATTTGGTGCAAATCCTGCTATTGTAGAAGCTGGGCAATTCAAACTAAGGGTATTTTAGCCGAGTCCTGCCAAAACTTCCTTGCCTGGAACAAGAACAGTTTTGCAAGGCTGGCCAGGGATGTTTCCAACACATGACCTCCTCTGCAAGAGCACAGCACACYGCTACGTAACGTCAGCCAGGAGAGATGGCAAAAACCTGGTCTCTCTTCCTTAGTACCAAGCCTGACAGTGCCGTTGTAGTGCTAACACACTTTGCAGCCGCAACCAGCAGGGAGACCAAGCTCACAACGCTAATCCTCTCTCGACTGCCAGGCTGCCCAGCCCGAGCTCTGTCAACTCAAACAGGCAGGACCGAGCATTACAACATGGAAATTCAGATGCTTCTTGGCTTCCCAGACAAGAATAAGAGACATGGGTGTATAAAAAGAACCAGACAAAAATATCTGTCATGGAAACAGCCTTTCTAATCAAACCGTGCATCTTAACGGAGCATTAGTTTCCAGGAATAGAGCAGCTCAGAGGGAAAGAGATCCTTTGAGCAGCCTTCAGAGACAGCCTTCTGCAAACACAGGGAGAAAAACCCCCAGATGAGCTAATTGCAAAACCATAAATGCTACAAAAAACCCACAGGTCTTTCCTGCCGGCTACATTATAGGAACCTGTGATCTTTACATGACATTTCAAGGGTAATTCAGCAGGAATATGTTCAGAGCCTGATCTACCAGCCCTACTGCGAGCCAGTCTGAAAGGGAGGAAAGCAACATGCAGAGCTGAGCTTTAATGAGACCATAAACAGCAGAATAAACAGAAGGTTTTAGAAAAGGCCAAGCAGTCATAGGTTTGGTAGGCTGAAGAGGCAGTGCTTAGAGACTGTGCAAACACGCTCCAGAGTGAAGGTTTTTGCTTTCAATTCCTGATGGACCGGATTGGCACAGATCTGATATGAGGGGTCCAAGAAGAACTGAACACCAGAGATGAGAGCAGGAGCAAAGCTCAGGATCTCTGGAGCTGAAAATCATGAATATTTCCAGCGGTGAGTCTAGCCAGTGATTCACGAGGATGGAGCAGTGCTGCCCTCTACCCTCCTGTGTCAGCCAGCCATCAGGGATGCACAAGGATACAGCAAAGAGGCTGATCCCTGGCAGAGGGAGCGGGGAGCTCAGGATCTAGAGACAAACTTCCAGGCGCTGCAACGACCCTTTGTACATCAAAGCGTTCGAGACAAGTGACAAGCACTGGACACAGAGGAAGAGACAGGATACTGGATTTCACCTACCAACTTGTTCCTGAGTTACTGTCACTGTTGGGAGAGATGAGATCTTCTCTTTGTCAGCTGGAGGTGGTCCTGTGTTTTCCAACTGTCCCAAGAGCTGGAAAGAACAGAAAGAAATGCACGCTGTAGTTGGGAGCACAAACATGGCTTTGCCTTGCAGAGCATCCTCAGTACAAACATAAAGCATGGAGAGCACTACGGTCGAAAACAAAGAGCAAGACAGCAACGGCTCAGCACAGCCTGCCCCTGGGAAATGTCTCTCTGACCTGTTCCTTAAAATCCCCAAAGTGACAGATTTYGGCAGCTTTCCATACAAGCCACATCAAGGCTCCCTTACTAGAAACATTCTTGTTGCCCAACCTGTACCTACAGGCAAGTTAAGGCCATTTCATGCTAGCTTAGATATTCAGTGCACCGGTGCCTGTTCTCCTCTCTGCAGCAGCAGTTTTGGTGTTTGAACCTTACTTTCACACCTCCAACCTCAGCAAACCCACTTCTTTCATCATTTCCTCCCAGCTCATGTTTTCAGACATTTTCTCTTGCATCAACGGTTGGGAAACCGAAGGGCCTGGGAGGGAAGGGAAATGATGCCACGGACAAGGGGGAGGGTGTTCATTTAGTCCCAGGGGATTTTGAACTGAAAGGGAGTCAGTGGACATGTTCTGAGAAGAGGAAGAACCTCATRCTGCAGAAACGAGGAAGCCTGGAGCCTTCTGCCTCTCTCAGGACTCAGCCGGACTGTGGGAGCAGAGGCAACCCCACGGGGCAACGGGAAGCTATGAAGAGAAGCTCTTTAGTGCAGCACCACCACCAAACCACGGAGCAGCTGTACCGAAGGAACCTGCTCTCCTACGGGTTTGTATCTCCTGCACGGAGTCGCTAACATTTCATAGGGCTGCAGGGATGGTGCTGACAGCATCTCTTTCCTAGTGTTACAGTTTTATACAACAGCGTAAAATGCCTATGAGTTAAGACCTAGATTCACCTGGCAGTTGGCTCAAATGGGTTCAAGCATGGTCAGGGAGAGGGCAGAGAAGCATTTGTAGGAGTCTCATTTACTTTGAAGGCCACATTAAAATGCCTGGTCTGACATGAAGCCCTGGGACRGGCAGGGCTGCTCCTTCCGATGCAGCGGGGAGCCGAGAGGAGCTGTATACGCAGCCCGAATCCGAACTGCGACATCAACCCAATTGCGCTGCGGCACTTGCCGGGGCTTGCTCTGCTCTGCTGGGTGCGGGGTGGGAGGAGGAAGGTGCTGTCTCCAAGCAGCCACGTGGGCTGCAGAGTCATTTCGGGAAGCGGTGAGTAAGGCGGGCGAGACGGGCGTGTGGTGTAGCCTGGGAAGCCGGGGGCTAGTTATGAATGACAGCAGATGGCTTTGCCAGGCGCTTTCAGGAGGTGTCAGCATGACAACAGCAGTGAAATTAGCTCCCAGTAAAGCATCCGTCTGCTCTTCCTTTCCATCCCAGTGACGCCAACACCCTGGAAGAGACTGTTTGTGGATGGAGGCTGGACACCCCCGATCCTCAAAGGAGCGAGACAATGCTTCAAGGGAAYGGGAGAGGATCAACTCTTCCTTCCACAAACCACAGGGGGAAATGGCTCATGACTCCAGATTGCTGAATTTGGCGAGAGATCCGGGACTGACGCAAGGGATTTTCATCCTCAGCCTCTGGCGAGCCTGTTACAAGGCACCTGCAACCTCTGTACCATGCGTAGGTTGGCAAAGAGGCAAACTAAGATATTGTATTTCCACAAGTGAGGTCCAATTCCCAGCTCTTAGCCCCCTCTGAGGAGGCAGCTGCCAAGCCAGAGGCCAATGGTCTCTCCTAGCCCTCATCCGAAACCAAGGGCTCTTTTCCAGCAGTGGGATTGACTGGAGAGGAGCGCAAGACAAGAAGCGGACAAAAACTTAGAGGCACAGATCAAAACCAGAGACAACAGCTGGGCACACATGCAGGTCTTACCTGGGTGACAATAGCATCAAGGCCGCTCTGTCCCCATGCATAGTCCCCGGGATTCGAGTGCAGCATCCCACTCCTGCGGATGGGAGCAGAGCGTCAAGCGGTTTTACCCACGCCAAACCAGCCCCGAGGTTTGCGCGATACACCCAGGGAAGCCTTATACCAGCAGCGGCACTGGTCACCTGGGGAGACAGAGCTCCTGGGTGCCAGACAGCTGCTGTTCRCTGGGTTCCCACACAGCTTGTGGACAGCCATGAGCAAAGCCATGAGCAAAGCCAGGCTTGCTACTCACCAGGAGAAAGGGTGCTGGGAGCCAGGAATCGCTGAGTTTGCAAAAAACCCTGCAAAGATCTGCTGTATTATTCTAAAGAGGGGAGGAATTGAAAGAGAAAAGGAACAAGTTGAGCAAACGCATGGCAGCAGCAACAGTTTAGCAAGAAGGAGCAGCAAAACACRAAATACTACTCCGATCGATCACAGCCATATTGTTGCAAAACTCGCACCCAGTGACATCCCTGCTCAGAAGGGCGAACCGTGAGACAGAGCCTCAGCGCGAAGGAACGAGGGATGCTAACTCAGAGAGTGTGGGAGGGCTGGGAGAGGGAAAGGAAATGACTGAGTTTCCCAAGCATCGACTTGTTTCCTTGTGGTGAGAGCTGGCACTGCTACAGGCAAAACCCACCTTTCCCACCACACAG
Organism: Casuarius casuarius; assembly: GCA_003342895.1. Classification (NCBI taxonomy): domain Eukaryota; kingdom Metazoa; phylum Chordata; class Aves; order Casuariiformes; family Casuariidae; genus Casuarius; species Casuarius casuarius. Next base: position 53,316 of record PTFA01000356.1, read on the forward strand.
CTACTCTACCACACGGATTTGTGCTGAGARGGACAAAGGGCAGAGATTTTCATGTGAAAACCTGTGTTTTCTGGGTCCCAGGAGTCTCCCACCACCAGTGCAAGGGTCGCAGTTTTGCACTGTTTCTCCCTGRGTCCCACATTTTTCACTGAAGAGGGACAGAGGCACTTCCAAAGGGCAATCCGGACACTCACCCTTCGATAGCAGGAGACCTGTCGGGGCGCGAGCTGCCCCGGGATCTGTACCTCCGCGTCATGGGCAATCGCGGGGGTCGGCTTGGTCCCCAGAGGTCGGCGTGGGCTTGGTGGCCCCTCTCGTTGTCTCTGCTGTCTTGATCCAGTGAGCTGCTACTCAGAAAGGGTCTGAAGTCGGGAAAGAACATTGTGTGGTCCAAATGGTCCCAAAGCTGCGGAGACAAAACCGCACACAGCTCTGTCACTAAACCCGGCGACTCCGCAACACTGCGCTGCCCGTGCCGGGGTAACCAGGGATTTGCTCCACCGGATGAGGTCCACGAGCTGCCCCTCTCCTGCAAGGGCACCCTGGCAATCGCCACTGTGACCGAGGAAGGGACTCCGCTATGGGGGCACAGCCGCGAGTCTCCTCCGGGGCCAGGACTGCTGGCAAGCGAGACCTCAGCGCCGTGATAACGCTGGAAACAGCCCTGCAAAGCTGGCCAACGGAAACAAAGTCCATCTTGACAAAAGCAATTTAGCAAATTCAGAGGGTTGCCATGGCTCCCAGAAAAAAGTCTGGCAAACATGCTTAATTATAGCCCAAATTAATCAGATGTACCACCCCCAGGAAAACCAACATGTTGACTCTTTTCTGCTATGCACAGATCCCAACAGAATATATGTTTTGCTAAGCCATCCCAGGCACTACAAGGGTCCGTCCCTCTCGAAGGGCTGGGTTATTGGGGGAGATAACGCTGGACTACAGCCTGGAAACCCCGTCCCCAAGTCTCTGCTCTGTCACAGGCTCATTGCGGGGCTTCTGGCACATCTCGTCATCCCTCAGCATCTCCGCTTCTCCGGCACAGGGAGACCTACAGCCACAAAGYACGGACAGTGCTCGGTGTCCTCGCTGCCACAGGTGGCAAACGGACAGGGCCAAAGGGACAACTGAAGTACAGCCCCAAAACAGGTCAGCAGGATACAGCTGGTAACGAAAGGTCTCACTCAGGTAACGCTGTCCGATGGGATCCGGCTGTCCACGCAAGCCGGTCTCCCGGCCCCGCAGCACATCTCCCACCGCGAGGGCCCGCAGCCACGTCCCCGTCCTCGAGCCACAGCTCGGAGCCGAGAGCCCACTCTGGCTACCCTCACGTGCAAAACCCATTTGGTTTTAGCCCATCTGGAGGGATTTCTCCTGCAATACAGATTACGCAGGGATTAAAATAACASCTGATGCTCTGCTACGAGGAGGGCACTGAAGATTTATGGTTCRGGTTTATGAAAAAATTTCACAGGACATAACAAAACGAGGAGCGTCAGACAAGAAACCCTCTGTGTGCCATGTGGGAGCAAGCTGCTGTTCACACTTGATATACTCGGGCTAGGCTCAGCGCTGTAAAAGTGATATTAGGAGCAGTGCCCTCAGATTTACTGCAGGAATTAAACGCTACGGAGCATAACACAAGGGCTGTTCTTTTCTTATTTGCACTAGACCCTCATCATGCATTATGACAGGATGAGAGCAGCTTAATTTCCATTTCACACCAAATTAGCTCACTTTACAAGTCTCTTACATTGCCCAGTTCAGCCGAGTACTAGAGGGGAGGGAGAAATCACGTTTATGACCTCTTCTCTGAATTAATACCCCACAGACGAGAATTTTGCTTGTTCGCCTGTTGGTTATGATGAAGATACAGCTTTGCCTGCCTGCAGCCACACTACTGAGAGAAGAGCTTCATTTATTATTAATCCTAAAAGCCATTTACATTTACATAGCGCCTTTCATTCAGAGGCATCCCAGAGCTCTTTGTAAGCTGACACATGGGCTATAAGAAGAGATCACTCCGTCTTGCTGAAACATGGGCATTTCTGGGGGAGGAACAGCATAAAAGCAACAGTTTTGTTCAGAAGACAAATGGATCCAATTGAACCGGAGGGGAGGAGAGGCAAATTGGCCATAAACACAGAAAGTGGAAGCAAATGGGAAGGATCCAGATCCGAAACGCAAAGCCGTAAAGGAATTTCAGTTATTTGGTGACCCCRCTTCTGGCATTAAACTGAGTGGACTTGGTGCAGCACGCGAAGGAGGGCTCAGCAACAACACAGACTCCCAAACCTACCTGGGAATAACCTCAGCACGGCCAAAGCACCGTGCCTCGAGACACCAGGAGATCTGAAGAGTTTGGCAGGACCAAGAAACAATTAAAACTCCTCAATAACCGAGCAAACGAATAACCTGATCTCCGAGCAAGGCCTGTTAGCAGAGGAGAGGCATGGAGATTTTATTTCCATCTTTTTTGCAGCTCAACCAAGCTTATTAGCTTAGGAATTGAAAGGAAAACAGAGCCCTTCAGAACAGAGTCTGCAATGAGAGGCTGAAGTAGGCTGCCATTCCCCGGCGCCTGGAAGAGGTGCTGCCACCGCCGCCACGCTCCCAGGGGACTGGGCAAGGTTGCAGCGTGAGCTAAGGGACATATTTGTGGAGCTTGACTCAGGCTCCTCGGCACGCGCCCGGCTGCTTGTGACTTTAGGTAATGGTGCAAGAAAGGGCACTTCCAGCCCTTGCTGCCYGTCAGCCCCTGTTCGGGAGCCCACGCAACTGAATTATAGAACAATTTGTTACAAGCTTTGACTTTTTAGACAGTTCCAGTTTTGGTAAAACCTTCTTGTGCTCAGAGCAACAGCGAGCAGCGAAAAAAGGACAGTCAGGCAACAGCCTCCCTGGCTGGACGAGCATCGCTGACACACGTCCCAGCAGCTCCCAGCGCTGGAAGCCAGAGTGTCTTTCGCGTACTTGCTAAAATCCTCCTTCTGCCCTCTCCAGAAAACAAATCTCTGGCAGGTCTCCGATCTCCTGGGAATGTCAATGGCCCCCTCAAAATAATCCACCAGGTTCCTGAAACCTCTTACGAAGATCAACTGTCCTTTTTACAGGGCCTGTACCATGCTCAGAGCTAACAGAAAACCTCTTCTCAGCTACAGTTAAAGAAAAGCAAAACAGCAAAACTCACCTCTGCAAACTGTGTGGACGGGCTGTCGTCTATGCCGCTGCCATCTAGAAAACTGGAGAGAAACAGGCGAGTCAGAGCAGGTCACCCTCCAGAAACCAGCTCCCCCCCCGGGGGTTAAATATAGACGGGAGCTATGTGGGCAAGACAGTCCCCCACGCGGTCTGAGCGCGAAAGGGATGAGCAAACAGAGCGTGCCAGTTACTCAGTGGAAGAAATTACTCTCTCTATAAACACACGGAGCAAGACACAGGTAAGGCCACAGGCCTGCCGAGGACACGCCGGGGAGCTTTGCCAGGGCTTCGGATTCCTCGTGCTTAGAAAAAAGAGAACAAGACGTCGCACAGAGGCTCCAGTTCACAGCAAGAGGCAATTCAGCCCCTGCCGCCGAGCAGCAACGGGATTACTTCTTGCTGCCACTGCTCTGTTAATGCTGCTGCTTTGTGTAGATCCATTTTCCCTTTGCAAAACGCAGAGCAGATGCACGGGATCCTGCCGGCTCGGCCCTTTGCTCGAGCCACGGAGCCTCCCCACCCTCCGCCACAGCCAAACCGAAAACGGCCTGGCCCCAGCTCCACCGCCCCGCGCAGGGCGGCACTTCCCCGGCTGCTTCAGGGCTCTGCTCTTCCCCGGCAAACGCGTCTCACCCTGCAGCCAGCAAAAAGCAGGAGACACAAGCGAAAACCACTGCTCCCAGGCGAGCGGCTCGCCGTGCTCGCTTGCTAACGGCACCCAACCTCGGCGCTCCCGGGACAGGATCCCGGGGGGCCGGGCATGGGGATGCGGGGACAGGAGAGCCCGGCGTGCCAGAAGAGGCTGCAATGAGCAGAGCGCTTTTTGACGTGGTAATATCAAAGCGGAGAGGCTACGATCACGCTGTATAAACACACGGAGATAATTCCTAGGGACAAAAAAGGACTATTAAAGCTAAAAGGCTTGTTTCCGTGCTGACTCTAAGCACGACCCGACCATAGAAAAAGTCTTCTGTAAACAGGAATCTGTGCTAAGTGCGCCAGAGGACCCCTCCCGTCCTAAGTGACAGGTATATACCTATACTTAAGAAAAGGACACAGTGTGCCATGAAGTCATCTCTCCAGTGACACCGGGCCCCAGACTCACGCTGTGGCAATTCTCAGATAGCAAAGGTTCGTGTAATTGCTGGCACCCCTCCGTCTCGCCTACCCCCAACCCAAATAAAGCAGTTTTCTCAGCAATTACTCAAGGCTGAATATAGAAAGCACTGAACAGGCAGCGTTTTGGATGGCCGATTCGCAGGCGGCGCGTTCTGCGGGGCCACCTCCCACGACGTCCAAGTCAGCGCTCCTCGAGACTGAGCTCAGCAGCCTCAGAGGAGATATTTCCTCTCCTTGGCCTGAGCCGTGAGATTTGAGAGGTGGTCAGGAGACAGCCCTGGGGCCCCACAGCGGGGAAAAAACAAAGGTACTTTGATTCGCTGAAATTTAAGCTTGATTCCTAAAAAATAGTGGTTTTCACTCCAGTGGACCAAACAAGCAGACCTCCGAAACCTGTAAGAGGTTTTGTTCACAGGACCTTGTGCAGCTTTAATTCGACACTCCCATCTTATTAAAAATCTTCCCTCAAACCCTCCAGGCGACTCCAGCATGAAACTGATGGCCACTTGTATTTTCACTTTTATCTGGAACAAGATATGAACTAACATATGAGCTTTTCTTTCGCATCTTTACTCCTTATTTTATCCTCATTGTCTGCGGTTTTCAGATGCACTACACCAGGCACCTCAGCACACGCTAAAACAAGCGATGCACTGCCACGTACGTTACCTGGAATCATCCGTGACTTCTTCGATAAAGCCGGATTCACATCTTGGGCAAGTGTATTCCTGTAAAGAAAGGGGAAGTTCGTTTTAGCCATGAAGCACTTTGCTTGCAATCTCAGGAAAAAGACAGAGCTCAAAAGGGGACACACAAACAGCCAGCACGAGAGTCTAGCACGGATCCCTGGTCTTCGCCACCCTGTAAAGGCACCCTGGACTTCTGCTCTACTAGGGGATCTCCAAGCCCTGTGGTTACAGTAGATGCTATGAACCACAACTGACAATTGTGGAACGGAAAAACGCCTTGACCAAGGTCACGCACGGTTAGTGGCGGACTGAAGGAAGAAAATAATCGCTTCCTGACTCCCAAGCCTGGACTCGTAAACCAGGGTTCTTCTTTCAACATAGGCTCAATAATTTAGGGGACTTCTGCCCTTCACAGATCATAGACTAGTAGGAACCAGTGTCAGGGCAAAAGCCCCACCATTCGCTGCACAGAGGGAGCCCCCCCTGCTCAGGGTACATGTTTAGGACCCTGCGCGATGCCACCCACCTGCATTTCATTTTATTCTCCTACAGAAGGAAAGAAACCTATAGAGCAGTAAAGAGGAACGCGGTAGTTTATGCAACACTCGGTAGTGCTCACGTCCACAACGTGCTGGAGCAGCAGCGCAGACAAGCCGGGAGCCCCGGCCGCGAGACGTGCCGCGAGCGTCCGCCGACGCGGAGGGCGGGTTTTTCCTTCTGCTCCTTGCAGAGCAATTTCGCAGCTCTGCGCCGAGACCCGGCAGTACATCTGGATACGCTGCCACGGCCGGCCTGAGCACAGGCTTTATCTCAGCCTCCAGCCTGCCCAGATGACTCCATTCGAGGAAAGAGCCATTTACAGGCACACCGCAAAGCGCTGCGAGCTCCGGTAACAGGCCTTAGACAAAGCTCGTTTCCAGCTCTGGAGACAGAGAGCGAGTCACTCCAATTAAAAAGGTGTCGGAAAGCCGACGAGCTGTTTCTAACGCGGCTCCGAGCGGAGCTGGGTTTCCTGCCGTTCGCGCAGCAGGGAAGATGGCTCTCCCAGGGAATTTGCAGAGAGAAGCTCTGCAGTTATTAGAGAGCAGAAATATCTTTGACACAGCTTTTTTTTCCCCCACTCCAAGCCATTTTCATAAATGGGGATACCATGAGTAAGCCAGGCTTGCTGGCTTATGATCCGATACCAGCTCTGCCTGCTGTTCTGTCCCTCCACCGACCACGTTGTCCCTTTACCAAGTGGGACAGCGCTGGGAAAGCAGGAGGGCTTTTTGCAGCTTGCTCTGCAGCCGCAAAATGTTAAAAATGGTAGAGAGGGAGCTGGGTAATCCAGAGGCTTCCCGGCTCCGAGGAATGCAGGCAAGCACGCCGTTAAGGCCGTCAAAGTGAGATCTGCTGCAGAGGAAAGATAACAAGGAGCCAGGCTGAGCAGCCGGGCAGCCGCGCGTTCAGCTTCCAACCGCATCCGCGCCAGAGCAAAGGGCGCACCGCTTGCACGAGGAGAGCTGCACAAAGGCGAGATGCACGCACGGAGCCAGGAAAAGCCACTCTCCAACCTCCCCAGCTCCAGCCCTGCTGAAAGATCCCTACCCCAAGGGCGTCCGCTTTTCCCCCAGGGCTCGTGGGGACAGGGCACGAGGTCCCCTGCCGCGCAGCTCTGCATTCGCGCTCGCGTTCTGCTGGCCTTCAGCCCCGCGCTATCGCAGGCTGTTGAGGCAGCAGCATATGCTCAGCATCTCCGTCGTGACGGGCACAAACAGGCTTTCTCCTGTCTTCCCTGCGACTAGCTGCGGGCCCTGCAGCAGGATTACCAGCCAGGCTGCGCTTGTGCCGGCAGCGAAAGGGAAGAGAACCCGTCACCCCGGTCCCATCGGCAGCAACCGTCCTCGTGACCGCATCGGCACGGCAACGACCGGTTTGTCAGCTATTTATCTTACAGGAGAAGCAAAAAAACCCCAGGATCTGCTCCCAGGACAGACAGCAATGTCATCGGCACATCCACACCCCCCTGCCACGCTTCGCCCAAACCCAGCTGCATAAACACGCGGTGACTCTGGCTCCGGCACCGACGCGGGCAAAGGCTGCTCGCGGGCGACTGCGGAGACAACTGGCACAGCAAGCGGTGGGGAGGGATTTCTCTGGAGGGAGAAGAGTTGCTCTTCCTTAATTATAGGAGTCCTCATTTGGGTCCAGATCTGTGAATCTGCTTCAATTTAGGGCAAAATGTTGCCAAAACCCAAGAAACCCCCCAGATCCTCATTCCCCTGTCCCGCTCCTGAGCAAAAGGAGACGGCGCATTCCCCGGCAGGGATTTTCAACCTGTAATTTGCAGCGTCTCCATCAAACATGTACATGGCCATGCCTCCCAAAACACTCTCCTCAGTCAGGACAACACAGACCACAGATTAAGAGAAACCGCAGCCGCTTCGCCAGCTCCCCGCCGGGCACGGCCCGGAGCCCCGCGCGCTCAGGTAGACGCGAAACCGGCCACGGCGAGAGTGGGAAACAGTTAAGTGACTTTCCATCTCGCTAGAGGCTTTGCGGAGCCCGGCTTATCCATGGCAACGGCTGAAGCCTAGTTCAAGGAGTACCAAGTTCCCCCCTGTTTTAGGTGGAACACTAGTTACTGGGAAAGCACACGCTGGCAAAAAAATAAGCGGTTAAGGCAATTTTGTACGTTCAGGCGTTGGGCAGAAGCAGCGCCTGGAAGGAGTTTCTGCAAGGTTAGGGCACAGCCTCCGCGTTTCCGAGCGCTCACGCCCAGCTCTCAGACCTTCAACGACCCAACGGGAGCATTTACAAACGCAAATGGAGAGTCGTCTCGGTGTGAAATCCTGCTACTCGGGGCCGACGAGGAGGCGGAAACCAAAGACGCGGTACCCAAGCCCGAGACGCACCGGTTGCTCCATCCGGCCTGTTGAATAAGCGCTGCCCGCCGCCCAGCTCCTCCGTTGAATTCCTAACACCCCGCGGAGCTCGAGGACCGATCGAATTCCCGGAGTAACGTTACCAGAGCTGGAGTGAAGGTGACACAGCTCCGGCCCTGTAACGCAACGCCTCGGTGGAGGCAGCTCCAAATTCACACGGGTCTTTCTGCTTGCATGAAACGCAAGCTCCAGCCTCCCCATACGACCTGCTCAGCCAGACATACTTTGCCTCCTGAATCCACAGGGAATGGCAAATAAGCCCTCTGCCCACCCATAATTCATCTCATTTTGCTTCTTACCCCAGCTTCACTCCCAGAGAAGACGTGCGTGCAACCAGCGCCGGCGACAGCAGAGGTCTAGGACAGGTTTTCACAAAGGCCCATTCAGGCAGCCAAACACGCGGTGCGTTTTCAAAAGAACTCCAGCCTTGAGAATAATGGGAGCTGATGGGTGATGAGCGCTCAGAAAAAAATCTGTCTGGGGCTTTCGGCTTTGCGTCTGCAAACTGCAGGGCTAACGAGAACAGACACGTGCATTTGGAAGAGGAATGTGCGCTGCTCAGTTCTGCGTAGGAGCAAATTGTGGGGCTAAATGCCACCACGGGCAGCAAGTCAGGCTGCGTAACCAGCTGTGAGAACGGCAAGGCAGGGGAGATTAGCACGGACAYATTTCTGAACAAAAAAAAATACAATTAAAAAAAAACTGGGGGGGAGCTGCCAGGAAAGGCTTTGCAAAACGTGGCGTATTCTCAGGTGTCCCTCCTCAAAGACGCTGGGTCTGAACTGCAAATTAGAAGCTAGGAACAGTGAATGCTTGGCATTTCTTAAAAATAATGAATATGCATCATCTCCAAAGTTAGGCACTCAAAATATTGGGGCCAGAAAGCACCTTTCCTTCTGTACCAACCGGGCTCCAGAGCAATACCAACTCAGGAGGGCGTTCTGCGCTGCCGAAAATCCTTCACTTAATTTGTTTCCAGCACTCTCTCCGTCAAAACCACCACGCGAGAAAGACTGTCTAAACTTAGCAGCGTGCCGTGTCGCTGGGGACACTGCCGCGTTTCCCGGGGCCTGCAGGTYGGATGCGTCGCGGAGCCGTTGTGCAATCGCTGCCGTCAGAGCCGAGGACACACGCAGAGAAGCCCTTTTCCARAGGACAGCCCTGGGGACGGCTAGGGAGAGGATAACGCCGGCAAATTATCACGGAGCCTCYGTCAGAGAAGGTGCTGGGATGAGCCTGAACCGCCGTGGTTAAACATCAGYGGTCTCGTCTTTCAGCAAACGAGAGCGGTGGGCACCGTTCATAAGAGCTGCTGCGTTCAGGCTGACGAACTGCAGTTTCGCTGCCTCTAGCTTTGGCCATTTCTGGAAGCTTTCGAATGCTTTATGTTATGATCTGTATGGAAATTACCAGCATCCTGCCCAAAAGCTCGAACATGAACAGAGATAAAAATGGCATTTGGGATAAATAGCTACAGGGGGGAGGGAGAAGGGGAATCAGCAGAGCAGCAGACGACGGGAGGTGGGCGGGATGCTGCCGCGCCGGCACGTGCATCGCACAGCACGAGCCCTCYGCGTCGCTCCCCGCTTGCCGGGAGCCGTCGAGAGAGGCCTCGGACAGCCCCGGTCTGCCGCAGGGGCAGCTCATGGCTGGCACAGGAGGAGCACGCTGGGCATCCCAAAAAACACCACGTCGATGGTTTCGGTGAGCAGAGGGGCCTCGTTTCCCGAGCAGGAGCCGGCCGCGGTGCAAAGGGAACGATTTCCCGCGAGGCTGAGAGCATCCTATTCCTCCGGCTCCGCTTCAGTCTGGCRGTCCGCGTTTCCCAGAAGGAAAATAACCCAAAATCCCGCGAGCGGCTGGGCCACGAGGAGCCCTCCGGCAAGCGGCACGCTCCCGAACGGAGCCTGCTGTGCCTTGCCCACGAGAGACGCAGTCATTAGCGGGCGGAAAGCAGCCGGATGATTTCCCGAGCAGCCAGAACCGGGTGGCACATGTACGTCTAGCCTAAGCGCGTCTGGCAGGAGCAAAGCTGCTAGACTCGATCCTACGGGAGGGCAGAAGGGAGACGAGGAGGGTTTTCAGCCCCCAGCCTGCAGGTCTGTGCATCGAGGCAGCCCCTCTCCCCATGCACACGCATCCAAAGCGGAAGCAAAGACCCAAACGCATTTCTAATTAAAAAGCAAGCAAAATTGCTCAGGTTTTGAGGCCCCCTCACAAACTGAGCGGATTTAAAGGCTGAAAAGMTCCAGCAAGAGCCGCGTGCAGCTTGCTTTGGTCTCTCTGCAGCGCAATTGGGATCCTCCGGCCGGACAGGTAAATTGAGGCATGTCACCAGAGATGCCTCCTCCGCGCAGAAGCGATCGTCGCCCTCCGGCAGGGCCACATCATCAGCATCTTTCCAGCTGAGGCACCAAAACCGCGCCGCCGAAGCCGGCCTGGGGGCTACCGGGCCGCCACAGCCAAGCGCCCGCCGACGAAGGGCGCAGCGGGCAACAGCGTTAGCTCGTCACCCTCGCCGCGGGGCAGGGCTCGACCGTCGCTGAGGGTCACCTCCTCGGGTTCGTGTCTTCCTGGCTTTTACAGGCAGAGCTAATGTGTCACTTGACCCATTGCTGCGATACCAAACTCCTACCCCGGAGCTGCCTGAGTTCAGGGAGCCGGTAACGCACGAGCCGAGAGATGCGGGCCAGCTGCTCGGCTTTTACAGTCACGGCCCTCCTCTTGCTCGCGCTGGGCTGGAGACGGAGTGGGCAACCTTGAGACRACACATCAAACCAACTCACCGCTCAGCAGCCAGGGCTGCCCCRCTTAACCTTCTTAAAAAAGCCATGAATTTACCCCAAGGGAGAGGGCAGGAGGGAGAAGAGACCCCTGAATGCCTTCATCTCCATTGCTCCCATCGTCCGAAGGAAACRCTCCTTGGAGCTGATCCCCAAAGCCAGACTTGGAAGAAGGAGAGGGAATAAAGCAAGCGCACAAGTTTCCTCCGACTCTCACGCTGCTCAGCGGCTGCCGCCATAGCTCACGTTTCTCCGCCACCGCATCCCCCAAACGCCTTTGCCTGCCCGTTCCCCGTCGTCCCCCCTCCCTGGCTGCCGCCAACGCCGCACGCTTGGGCTGAACGCACTCAACCGGCCTCCCCTCTCCCCCGGCAGCCGCGGGCCGGCAGCTCAGCCGCGTGAACCCGGCTCCACCACCCTGGGCAAACTTCAGCAAGGACGGCCGAGCCCATTTGCTTAAATAAATATCCCTCCCATAATTTCCACAGCTACAGCGTTATTTACTCATCTCAAACTACTGCGCAAAAGCCCTGCCTGGTCCAAACTGCTGCCTGGCTTCGCCCAAGGGGCAGCTGCTGTGAGCAAAGCATTAAATAAACTCCATGGCTCGAATTTAACATGGGTGGAAAGACTGGATCTCGCCAGAGGCGCACGCAGCTCGGGACAGAAAGATCTGCGCTAAAGCCCCAACTCCACGCAGGGATCCGGCCATCACCGYGTAACCAGCCCTGCCGTCACGCGGCCCCGCGTGCCGAGTCTCCTGCGTCGGGACAGGGGACACTCGAGATCCGCAAATGTCACCGCGAGGGAGGTTTTGGCCTTGGAGCAGGAGCCAGCTAACCCCCACCCTGCAGACCGAAGTCTTGGGCAGGCCAATGGTTTAGACGAAACGATCAGGCAGCAAGTTTCAAACAAACCCATCRAGGTGCTGCCTCACGCTACGCACCAGCCGCGAAAGCGGCTACCGGAGGACGCAGGGAAGCCAGGAGTACAGGTGCCTCTCAAAAGCAAGTAGACAAATTCTTAGAGCATTGCGATACCGAAACTGAACAGCCCAGGTACAATCTCCAGCTCAGGAAACACCTCGACTACTGATTTCTGGGAGGCCTAGAACAGAGGAAAGGCTGCTCAGGACCCCCCGATTTTCCACTGCCTTTTACCTAAGCATCTTCCCCAGTCACCGGGCAGAGAGAAGATGTGAGGCTCAAATGACACAGRCAGCTAATTTTATGCAAAAAGAAAAAAAGAGGGGTTTTAAACATTTTGCCAAAAGAAAAAGCAGACTGCTGTCATCAGAGCAGGCTGCACTAACGGCTCCGGGACAACATCCCCCTTACCTGTGAGCGCACGCACAGAGCTGCGTGCTCCCGTCGGCCCTAGGACCCGACTTCGGAACTTGCTGCTGCTTTTCCTCCCTGAGCAAGGGCCCYCCGTCCGCTGCAGACACACCCTGCGTTATCAATATTAATTGCTTTGTCACCGGTGTGACAGACAGGGACTGCTGTCTCCTAACCTTGGCTCTGTTCATCTGTAGCATCCCCGAGCCTGGGGTTTTTAATCAGCTGATTCAAGCATTTGTTTGAGCCGCACAGCGCTGATCACGCTGTCAGCGCAGGAGAAACGAGTCAGGCATCATTTACCCCATCGCGGAGACGCAGGCAGCTCGCCGGCAGCACAGGTAGCTTTTAACCGCGCACGGCAACAGGGGCTCGGGGTGGAAGCCTGCAATCCTTTGCACTCATCAAGGGTAAGGAAATATTAAGTGAGAACAGCTCCTTTGCTGGCTCGCTCCCAGATGAAGCCTTGCGGCTTCACGTCAGCACAGGGGAAAGAGGGCCAGGCCGGTTCGGCGGGGACAGGAGCCGACTRCGGAGGCAGCGCCCCGGCCGGGATGGCAATGGCAGTCACGAGAAAGGGGACGGTTCCAGCTCCCGTCGCCACCACCTCTGCGGGAGGGCGGCACGGGTTCAAAACCGGCATATGGCAGCASTTTGCACTGCGGGAGCTGCTTCACCAGGAAAGCCAAAACCCGCCTGAATTTTCCYTGCGTTGCCTCTAATTGAGCCACGCGCTCTCTCCGGGCTGCTCCCCCCCCACTTGAAAACAGCACACATCGGCAAGGCTGCAGCCGTGTCAGGACACGCACTTGCTGCACGCAGCACATCGGAAAGAGCAGGCAAGGGACGGCGTTAAACCTCGGCGTCAAAGCAGGACTGCGCTGCAATCCGGCGACCCAGGCAGCCGTCAAGCCAAACCCAACAAAATCGTCAAGCCCCAACCTCGCCGTTAACCCTCCGGGCTCCTGCCGGCCCGGGGCCGGCCCTCGCCCACCCGAACGGGCCTCGAGGCAGCACGGAGGTCACCTGCCTACGCAACGTCCCCGTGTCAGGGCGCACAGGGAAGCCTAAAACACCTCGGCCCCTTCTCCAGGAGGTGCAAGGTTATTGCYGAGGCGAGAACAACCAGCAGCTACGCCGCGGGCGACGGCTGCATCCAGAACTGAGGCTCTGGGAGCCTTCGCCAGGTCCTGTCAAGGGCAATAAACACCCCGGCAGCCGTACGCTCGCTGCGAAAGGGGACGGCAGCCCCGTGCATCCGAATCCGGCCTGGTGAGCAGCAGATGCGCTCGCTCAGAAGGGGCCGGTACAAAGAATCACCTCCCGACTAGACGGATAACCTGCAGTCTCCCCTAGGAGACCTGTGTTTTAAGTTTAGGTTGCCATTATCCTGGTGAGAGCAGCTGCAAGGCAGAGAGCGCTTGGCCTTGTTATTTTTGCAGAGACAGAGAGAGACGTTGACAGAAACAGAGGTCACAGGTGGGTGCTGGTCTCGGGCAAATGGAGCCAGCTTCTGCCAGACAATTTACAACCGAGTTTTGCAGATTCCCCCCTTGCGCAAACCCAGGAATTGCTCTGCTGGAGGTAAACTGAGGCACAAAGTTACCTGGCCAGAGGAAACCAGCCTTAGCGCCGTGACGCCTCAGCATCGAGCGGAGGTTGCACAGCTCTCCCCGACCCGAGGCGACCTGCCTGGAAAGGGCGTCAGGAAGTTTGGGCTGCATTTTCCTTCGAAGGGACGACGTGAAGGAACAGGTTTGGGGCCGAGTCCCTCAGCTGACGGAGGGGAGAGGGGAACTGCCCCATCTGCGAGCAGCGTCCCAGGAGGTCGCAGGGGACGGGGGCAGGCCRGCAGCTCCCTCTCCCACCCCGCAGCCGGGACAGAAAAACACAGGAGCTCTGAAAAAAGTGAAATGATTCATTAGCTTGGCAGGCACGAGCTCTAAATAGATTATTTATAAAGCCTGGACAGTAACAACCTACATTTCTAGAGATCACAGCACCCACCAAAAGCTCCAAGACGCTGAGCCCGACCGAAACACAGCTGTCCGGAGGGGAAACGGCGCGGCAGAGGCAAAACGACAGGCCCCAGCGCACCGAGGCCTCAACCCGAAGCTGGGTTTCTGGGTGCTCTGGAAATAGAAACTGGAACAACACACGCCGGGAGAGCTGGGCAAACCATCCTCCGCGCGGAGGATTCAGCGACCTCTTTAATGCCCACGCAAAGCAGAAGGGACTTCAGTCCGTGAGGGCTCCCGATTTAGCAGCAGAGGGAAACGCTCGCGGCAGACCAGACCCAGGCAAACAAAAAACAGCGGAGGGAGGTTTGACATAAAGGTGCCTCACGCAGCGCGACGGTCTAACAGCAGCATCCCGATTTCCGCAGGGATGGAGCAGGCCTGGAGTTTTATTCCCAGTACAAACAAAAATCGTTATTAACATCCTAAGAGCACCAGGGAATCCTGAGTCCTGGGGATGGAGGGGGCTCGAGCAGCTTTTGGACAGCGTTTCTTCCTAACGAAACAGTTTGAAACATTGGAGAGAAAACTGCCTAAGTCAGCAACAGATAAAAGTGGTGTAGAGAGAGCTGAACAAAATCTGCGAGAGAGGAGGGAAGAGAAAACACCAGAAGGTGAAGCTACCAGCTCCACAGAAGAGGAGACAGGATGGATTGGGATGCAAACACACAATTTCCATCCCGTCAGGCTAGGATGAGTCTCAGCAGGGCTGTCAGCGTCTGCAGAAGCACCTGCCGGAGGCGGTTTGGGRGCTCACCGCTCATTTCTGAGCAAAACGGCCTGCGAGGTGCCTATTTGCGCGTCCCTTGCTGCCGAGGGGTCGCATCGCCCCGTTAGCCTGGACAGAAATCCAGGGAAGGGCCCCGGCCAGGGCCCGCTCCATGTAAACCTGCGCCGGGGTCCGGACCCCCCTGCAGCAGCCCGCGCTGCACCAGCGCTGCTCCGGTGCTTTCTCCGGGAGGAGAAAACACCCCTAACTCATGGCCCAGAAATAAAGTTTCTGGGCTAACGCAGCTAAGGACTCGCTGCCTGCCGAGCTCTGCTTCCCTGGGACGCCTGCGAGTGACAGGAAGGTGCTGAGGTACGGTCTCCACGGCTCTGCCACCAGCAGCAGAACAAGGACAGCTCGCGAGYCTGACTTTGATGCAGACGCAGCCCRTGGATAAAGGCTGCTGAGACATCTCCCTCAGTCGCCCGCTTCACGGCACGCTGCTCCGCCGGGGAAGGACGCGGGCAGCGGCACGAAGGTGGTCACCCCATTCCCTCCCAGGGCCTCTTCTCCTTCTGCTGCCCCCCCAGCACCAGTGCCTGCATCCCACCAGAGTCCTGCCCCTCCCCAGGCTGGGCAGCAGGATCAGACCACCACCATGGGGAACCGACCTTCGCAGTCGCAGGCCAACCCTGCRAGTCCTCCACCCCTAAAGTCCAAGGGCCCAGGCAAGAAGGAGGGGGAGGATATTGAGGTCAGGCCAGCCTGGACGCTGAGCTGCCTTGCACAGCCCCRCCGAGGGGCCGGGGAGTTCCTCCCCTCGCTGCTCACCCCTTTGGGGTCACGGTGCCCAGGCACAGAGCACTCAGGCCCTGCTCTCAGGACAGGCAGGTCGGGGCTCGACCTCCCTCCTCCTCCTCGCCCGGAGGGACGGCAGCGATGGAGAACCCCTCGCGCCAGGGCTGACTGTTGCCCCTCGAGGGCAAGAGCTGGGGTCACACATTCCCCCTTCCCAGACCTCTCTATGGGACCTGGGGGAGGCATCGGCGCTTCCTGAAAGGGTCGGTGGGGTTGAAGCAGGGACAAATCACTCTCCTACCTCCCTGCAGGGCTGGGTGGGGGGAGGGGGTGTCACCCTTTTCCACAGAGTTTTGGGAGGTTCACTCCTCCCCTACAGCAATCCGCGGGATATGAGGGATCTGCAGGGGCACAGGGCATCTGCAGGGGGTTACCCCTACCYGCAGGATTCGGGGGTCACCCCTTCCCTGCAGGAGCCGGTGAGGGAACTGGGTGATGATGGGGGTCATCCCTATTTTCAGGGTTTTGAAGGGTGACCCTTTCCCCAAAGTCGGGGGGGGGGGGAACACTCCT
>PTFA01000356.1:77051-99952 GCA_003342895.1 Casuarius casuarius
GTCACTGGCGCCTTCTGCGCGGCGCACGAGGACGCGGCCGCCGTGAGCTGCCGCCTGGAGCGCGGCCGGCTCGTCCTCGCCGACGCCGCCTTCCCCGGCTCCACCGAAACTCTCCTCGAGGTGGGTTGGGGGGCCGGGGGGGGGGGCGGTGGCGTTGCCCTGTGCCGCCCCGTCCCAGCATCCCCCTGTCCCCGCAGAGACCCCCCCAGTGCCCCGCCAAGCTGCTGGGGCAGCAGCCGGTGGCCCCCGGGACGCCGGGGCCCTGCGGGGTGGCCGCCGCGGTGGCCGTGCTGCTGCAGGCCAGCACCCGCCGCGTCCTGCTCACCCGCCGCGCCGCCGCCCTCGCCGGCTTCCCCGACACCTGGGTGCCGCCGGGTGAGTGGGGAGGGTCTGGGGGGGCCGCGGGGGGGGGGCAGGATGCCTGATCCTGACCCGCTCTGCCTCCCCGCAGGTGGGCACGCGGAGCCGGGCGAGGAGGTGAGGCCCCGGGGGGGGGCGAGGCCGGGACAGCTCTGCCTCTGGCCGGGAGAGGTTTTGGGGCGCCCTGGGGGGCTGGGCCCTCCCCTGACCCCCCCCCCCCCCGGTGCGGCCGCAGCTGCTGGACACGGGGCTGCGGGAGCTGGAGGAGGAGACGGGCCTGCGCCTGGGAGCCGGCACCTTCTCCTGGAGGATGCTCGGCCTCTGGGAGGTAACGGCCCGCTCGCCGCGGGGGGCTCGGTGCCCCCAGCCCGCCCAGCTGGAGCCGAGTGGCCCCCCCGGGGATTTGCACCCATGCACGGGTCCCCCCCGCAGTCCGTCTACCCCCCCGCGCTGAGCCGGGGGCCGCCGCGGCGCCACCACGTCGTCGCCTACCTGCTGCTGCTCTCCGCCGAGAGCCACGAGCAGCTGCAGGTGAGCGCCGGGGGGGCCGGGGGGGCCATGCCGGGACGCCCTGCCCCGGCTGAGCACCATCCCCGCCTCGCAGGCCAGGATGCGGCCGGACACGAGGGAGGTGAGCGCCTACGCGTGGCTGGAGCCRCCGGTGCTGCGGCGCATCGCCGTCCCAGACAGGGCCGAGGGCACCGTGCCCGCTGCCGTCAGGTGAGGACGCCCGCGGGGCCGGACCGCCGCGGCGGGAGGTGCTGAGCCGGGAGGTGCTGAGCCCCGCTCCCACGGCGCCCCGGCCGCCTTCCCCCCCGCAGCATCACAGAGCTGCGCGGCGGCTCGGCCCGCGCCACCGAGGTCCCTACCGCCGCCTTCCTGGCCGCCGAAGGGGACGACGTCGAGCGGGTCAGCGGCGGCACCAAGTTCGCCCTCCGGCGCTGGCTGGAGGCGGCCGGGGAGCCGGTCGGGCCCTAGGGCGGCATCGGGCCGCTCCCGGAGCCGCTCGCTGCGGGCGGAGGAATAAAGCTGCTTCTCGCTGGGGCCCGGCTCGTTTCCCTGCTCCTCGGCTGCGGGAAAAGCGGAGCGGAGAAGTTAGGCGACGCGGTCCGGGCTCTTCCCTCCCCACCGCCCCGGCTGCAGGGCTGGGACGGCAAAACCAGCCCCGCAGACCCCTGCGTCGCCTCGCGCCGTCCCCGCTGCCGCCTGGGGAGGCCGGAGAGGCGCAGGGAGCCCCCGAATGCCAGAGTCCTCCCTGGTCCCCCGGGATCGCAGGGCACAAGAGCAGCAGCAAAAGCTGGGCTCGCGCCCCTCCAAACCCGAGGGGGACGAGCACGGCCGCGCTCACGCAATGAAAGCAAGGTCAAAGCACAGATAAGCAGCTCCTCGGCGTTTACAACTTTATTGCATCGAAATATTGACTGCGGTTACAAGAAATAGGGGAYCGTCCAAGCAGGATACCGCGCGCCGCCCCCCCGTCCCTCCCCCCCGGCACGGAAAGGCGCTTTGCTTTAACGCTCAGTAACAGAGCAGTTAAAAAGGGGGAAAAAAAAAAAAAGGTGCTAAAAATTGCTACATGTGAGACCTGTCCGCGCTCCGGGCCRGCCCTGCCGCGGAGCCGCGACGTCCCCGTGCCACGTGGCAGCGGGGCCGCGGCAGAGCCCAGCCAGCCCGTGTCGGCAGGACGCTCGCAAAGCGGCAGGTAYGACGCTGTAAAGGTTACAAACTAAAGTGTACGTTTAAATACATAAATAATCTGTGCAATGGGCGAAGCGTCRTCCCCGGCGGAGACAGCGCAACCTTCATTTAGTCCTCACGCAGAGAGCAAGGGGGAAGTCTTTGGAGTTTTATATGTACAAAAAGCTGCAACTGAAAATATAGATAATCTATYTGTTCTCTGTACAGGTCGGTAGTGGAAATATTTAAAAGGAGGAAAACAAATCTACATTTGTTTTTTAAATACATCATAATTACAACTGAGACAGCACCGAGCGCTGCTAGAGAGGGGTGGACCGAAGGGGGCCGGGGCGCCTGTCCCGGCTCCTCCTCCCGCAGCCCCTCGCGGCTCTGCCTCGGTTATTAACCCTCCCCAAATCCGCAAAGCGGGACCCCGAAGGCGAAGCCGCAGCCGGGGCAGTCTCCTCCGCGGGTCGCTCGCCCGACGAGCGTCCGACACCTCTGCTGGCGCACGGCCCCGCTCGGGTCTGCTCCCCCCACGCACCTTGTTCCGTTAAAAATCACAAGGAATTTGCAGTCGGGGCTGGGGAAGCAGCACTGCGGGGAGGTCATGCCTCCCCCTCTAAGGGGGGACGAGACAAGTGTCCATCAGGAGTGACACCGGCAGAGACGATCCTGCCGCGGGGCAGCGCGTGGATGAGCTCCGCGGTCCCTCTCGAGCCTCTGGCTCCAGGATTAGAGACGGATTTTGAGCCGAGGCACAGCCTGGGCRTCCGCTGGGAATACCGTCGTGGCCTCTCCGGAGTGCTGCCACCGCCATCGGGGCTTCGGCCGGCAACCATCCACCCGCGCCCCGGGGATGGAGGCTCCTCGGAGCAGGGCTCGGTCGCGGCGTCCCTCTCGCAGCCGGTCGCTTCGCTCAGCCCCGGGCGGGTTGGCAGCGCGCCGAGACCATCGCCACGGTCTGCCGCCCCCGTCCCAGCCCTTCGCTGCCCCGGCACCGGGCAGCAGCTCCCTCTCCTCCCAGGAAGGCCGGGGAGCRAAGACAACCAAGGCAGAAAGAGCCGCGAGAGCCCAGGTCCAGCCTCCCCGGCAGGTGAGGGGCCACGTGGGATTTGGGGCAGTTTGGGGAGGGAAAGGGCAGGACGCACTGCCCCGCTTCTGGCCAGCGGGCGCTGCTCCGGCGGAAGAGCGGGCAGCTGAGTTACCAGCAGCACTTTGATACCTGTAGCAGAATCCTACAYTGTATAAATGGTTTTAAAACACTTCTTAAAAGTCAGGGGGTTTGGATAACCCCCGGAAAGAGGCACTCACAGCCCCCATCCCCGCGTGCCGAGGCGGGTGTGTGCGCACAGGTACAGCCGCAGGACACAGCCTTCCTAACAGGCAGACGGGAACCACCAGCACAAGGCCTGGGGGCACCGGCTGCCTGGGGGAAACCGCCTCAATCGGGAGAGGAGAGAGACAACCGAACGGTTACCAGTCCTTCCAGTCCCAGACAGGGAAACCAGTCCTAAGGCAGCTACTGGAAACCTGCCCTTGTCTCCCCTCCCCGGCAGAGGGACTAACAGCCACCAGCGAGGGCCGGGTAGGGGCTCAGTCCAGCGAAATGATGTCTGGCCTGCAGCCCGGGAGCGCCGCGTTGCTGCTTATCGTCCCGTTGTGGCCGTGGCTCTCGCGCAGCACGCCGGGGGAGACGATGCTGCTGATGCGGCTGCCGGCCGSGCTGACGGCGCTGTGCGATCCGGCCATCACGGGGGCCAGGGGGTTCATACTCATGAAGTGGCTGGAAGCRCCTCTGTACTGCAAGAAATGGCTGAGCGTATCCTGCTCATCCAGGGAGGTGATCACGGAAGGGCTGTAATGCTGCCAAGCAAAGGAGAGGCCTTGTCAGAGCAGGTATCCAGCAACCCTGGCGCCCCGTCCCACGCGGCCCGTTCAGCGGTGCCCTGCGGAAGGGGGCACGTGCCCACACGGGACGTCAGGTCTCCCGGGAACAGCCACCGGTCTCCGCAAGGAGGAGAGGTTCAACAGGGATCGTTCACAGAGCTCAGCGCTCCCCAAGCCCCAGATAAATGTACCAGTTTACCAAGACTGACCTCGAACCATCAACACCCGCTGCTCCCTGTCAGCTCAACCCAGGACGAGCTTGGGCTTCGGAGGCGAGAATGGCACAGGAGAGACGCAGCAGCAGCAAGAAACACAGCCCAGCACAGAGAAAGAAGAAGRAGCCTACAGCAACCACCCTGAAAGCCACGTGACGTGCATGGATCTGTGCCTCAAAGGAGCTAGCGAGCCTCACACCTACGCGCGACCAGATGCCGGACAGGACACATCAACTGTCAGCGACCACCACCGCATACCTCCGCTTTCTACCATCGCTCTCCTAAGCCGGGCTGCACGTCTGTGTGGATTCGGCCTCAGAGAAGCAAAGTATTTCCACCTCTGAGCCCTAGGTAATCCCGAGTTTGCAACAGTAAAGGCAGACTTAAGAAAGCAGATACTGCGAAGGAAGAGAGGTGCTGGGAAGAGGGGCGAGAGTCCAGGATTCCTGCAGATGCTACGTATCTCCCTGGGGTGCCAGGCGATGCCCGTGGAACCGCAAAGCTGGCACCCCACCATCATCCTAGAATAGTGCTGGTAGAGGAAGAGGATGGGAGAAGAGAAAGGTTGGCTGAGGGAAGAAGGATGTATTTGCCAGACTGCAGGTTTGGCAGGGAGAAATGAAAAACAAAAACAAAAACAAAAAGCTTACCTGGTTTTCACTTTGAAGGAAGGAAAACAAATCCAGACCTAGAAAAATAAAAAGGGGAAAAATAAATCTCTTGATGGTAAATAAACTTCTGGCAGGAAGGGGAGCCAAACTGTGCTAACGCAGAGTCAAACAGATGGATTCAGGCTGCCTCCAAGTACTAGATACCACGATATCATCAACTCCGGCTCAAACAAACTCCAGCTCTATTTCTACAGTCCCTCTGTAACTCATCACATGGCCTCTGAAACGAAACAGCACAGGACGGGCTAAACTTTGCTTCTCCAGCTCTGGAGATGCAGTGGAGCCCGGCACCAAGAGCAAGTTCCAGCAAAGCTCAGCAAACCGCAAGGGGCTGCGTCAGCACAGTCGTGACCGGGCTGGTGATACCACAACCTTTCAAACGCCTCCCTAAAGCTGCATAAGGGTCCTGGCCAAATTAACTCCATCAGGCAGTAACTGTGCAAACATCAAACCAGGCAAGAGGGATGGGCGGACTGTACACGGGACTGGGAACTCGTATTTCCAAGTCTCTACTGCTGACCTGACAGGTAGACTCGCTCTGCATAGCAGTTGCCTATCTGCAACACCGGGCTTTTATTCATCCCTGGGTACAGCGATGAATAAACAACTCTTGTGAAACACATGAAGATCCCCAGACCAGTGCATTTTTTTACATGGTTTTCTATTTCCCTCCAGCTGGGAATGGAGGGTGTGCTACTCGTACAGTCATGGACAAGAGCTGCTCTTCTCTTCTCCAGGGTTAGGACGTACAGCCTATGTCACACCTTGCCTGCCAGGACAACGAGAGCCCACAAAAGGAAGCCACAGCCTTAGTTCCTTGGTGGCTCTGGAACACACAGACCACTACCAGCCAAAACCTCGATTGTTCTTACCTGTGATCTGCAGCTAATAACCAGATTTCAAGTTATTCTGTCAGTCAAGATCTCACCTGCAGGTCCCCAGAGAAATCTCTCGGGAGTCATGCCCCAGGAATGAGGTACTCTAGTTTCCTTCTTCCTACTTCTGTGTTGGGCCAGTGAACTCTGCCATTCAAAAACACTTGCTCTGATCTGCAACGGCTACCGGGCCAAGAGAGGCTACGGGCATGAGCGAACCGAGGGCCTCTGTAGCTCAGTTCACACACGGCAGAAGAGGAAGCCAGGGCACTGGCTGTCACAGCCAACTTCTTAGTCTGGTAAACTGGTACAATTGTGCACATTTGAAAGCTGCTGCCAGAGGTCCTTGTTACCTTGAAGCTCTGATGGCACCTGGTATGAAGGATGGTAGTCAGGAATGGGGAGGCTGGAGAGATAGTCGCTGCCAAGAGCTGCCATGGGAGGACTTCGAAGCACAGAAGACGGCTGATGATCAATACTTAACACCCTGAAACAGAATAAAGATCTGAGGAACTTCTAAAAGCAAAATGGCATGCCGAAGCCAAAATTCCTCAGTTGTTCCTATACTTTAAGAAACAAGCAAAAGAAACTCTGATACTACCATGCCCACAGCAGAAACAACTGCTCCCACTTCCCTCGCCACACAATCAGAGATGTGTCACCTCGCCCCGGCCAGGTTCATGGGGGCAGGTGGGGGAAAGCAGAAGCAGTGCTTTCCAGGGACAGATCCGAGGACCAAGCAGACTCCCGGCTGCTCGCTACGATGGCAGCAGCATACGAGGAAGGAAGGAAGCAGAGAGCAGGAAACAACACAAACAGAGCGCAGCAAAGGGGCGGGCCGAGTTCCCGCGTCGCCTTACCCCTTGGGGCCAGCCGCTGCCGGCAGAGCCATGCTGGAGATGAGGCACTGCTTCTTGGCAGGCGGCTCCTCCTCATCCGACGAGCTGTCCAGAGTGAGATCAATAACCTCCACTTTCTTTTTGCCCTCAGAGGAGCTCTTGCCCTCAGAGCTCACAGTGTAAAGGGAGCTGGCTGCAGAGGAAAGCGAGCAACAAGCTGCAGTTGGCCAAGATGGAAACAGGCAAAACACCACGACCCATATAAGCACTACAACCCGGGGATACTCTCTGTGCAAGGACTTCCAGACAGCTTGTACCAAACCCAGTCCCAGAACAGAAGCATCATCCAGAACAGAAGTATCATGCTCCCACTAACAGGCCTCCATTTCAGTGGCCCACCTAGAATTAATGCTGCAGTTTCAGGAGAACCTGGATTTTTCTTTTTTCCTAGCATGCACTGCACAGCAATCTGCCAAGTGCCTGTCATGCTCCTGGCATTTTAGTGTGATCCTAAGTATTGGCTCCCAGGTGGGACCTGAAACGCTTCAAAACCCCTCTGTAAAAGTTGCTTTGGCAAAACAAGACATCCAAAAGAGACTTGGTGACTATAACTCCCATACCCTCGATCCCACTGAACGCAGATGTCTGGCACACCTCCTGGTTCTCCTTCTTCGGCTTCATGGGGCACCAGGAGCCATCCTCCATAAACTGTATCTCATCGCAGTCCGTGCAGGAGTTCAGGATTTCCATGAACAAGCTGCCAGGTGAGAGAACAAGCTGGGGAGAGCAAACACTACAAGGACACATGCATATATACATGCGCACGGACAGCAGAAATGACGCAGGACTGACGGGGATGGGTTAAAGGGGTACAGAGAATCACAGTTCTAAAATCCGGTCCATGCCAGTACCACCTGAAAGCCCAGCTTTATGATGGTCTATTCGACGTATGTAGCAGGGCTCTGTTCAAACCTCAGTAAGCAGGTTCCCTCATCACAGCCTCTACAGAGGCTGCCAGCAAGGAAGCCAAGGTTTTGACAAAGGCTTCTTGTTCTTTAGGGAAATCTCTCCAAGTTGGCATCAAAGCAGTTTAGGGAATGAAAAATCAGATTTTAAGTTATTCAAGGCTGTAACTCCTCTATATACGCTAGCATTAGAGGATTAGCCTTAAAAGAAAAACATTAACCAGGTTAAAGAATGTATACAGAGCCTGCTCAGCTCACCCATCAATTATCAGGTTGTCATAGGGGGCTTTCTTATCACACACAGGACAAGTCCACGTGGGTTTCTTCTCATTCATTTGAAGATAGAGGGCTGCATCGAAGCACTGGAGGTGGGTGCATGTAATGGCTCGGCAGGGCACAATCAGCCTCATCTTACCCAGCTGAGAGACAAGAAAGAAGAAATGAACTCGATTCTGTACGAACTGCTTCTCACGGCACAAAGTACAGCCAACGGTCATGTTTATTCCCTTTTCTCCACCACCCATTCCTCTGGTATGTTTA
Organism: Casuarius casuarius; assembly: GCA_003342895.1. Lineage (NCBI taxonomy): Eukaryota > Metazoa > Chordata > Aves > Casuariiformes > Casuariidae > Casuarius > Casuarius casuarius. Next base: position 85,084 of record PTFA01000356.1, read on the forward strand.
GCAAGACATTAACCTAAATGTCAGTGGAGAATTCACATGCAAGAGAAAATGAAGCTTTCCTGAGGTTTTTTGTTTGTTTGTTTTTATAACTAGCTTCCAACCCAAGTGTATGTTAATGGTGAAGGTGTAAGACACTGATGAGGTCAACAGAAGGCATTTCAGCAAGGCAGTTTAGGCCAACAATCTGTTATTTTTTGAGCATGACAGAAAGCAGTTCTGCTTTTATTTAGGAATCGAAGCTGACTTTTTCAACAGAAGCAGAGCAGCAGCAGCATTAGCTCTGATCTTGCTCCAAAGTGCTCCTAGGCAAAGATAAGGTAAGCAGGAATGTGTTCACGTAGGCCTGTCCAAGAAGAACAAACAAAAATGCAGAAACCTACCGGACACATGAGGGAAACTCGTAAACTTGTTGTAGCTATTTCACTGTCAGGATCAGCTGTCAGTTTTTCTTTGACTGAAAGAAGAAGAGGGGAAAAAAGGTCTCCTGTTAACATCTTCCTTCTCTTACAGGCATAAATACGTACAGATATAATTTACAGTTTGCATCATGACACTTGTTATCCAAATTATAGACAGGTAATGTTTATGATAGCAGACATTGTACATATATATATTTGTTTACAGCTTTGTTCCATTACATCTCTGTAAAAATCCATAACCTTTTCAGTCCTTTCCCTCCAATCACGTTCCCATATATGGGACTCAGCTGGTGCGTACAGGCTTGCAACAAGAGATACACACAGGGACCCGCGCTGCCTTCACCTGCAAATTCAGACCTGCGCTGTATTCCCATACTCAGCACAGGAGCAGGTCACGAGCAGTGACGCATTCGCGACAGGTACTTACTCAGGGCTCGTGAATGGTCTGGATTTCGGATGCCCTTGGCTCTAAGCTTCTGCAGCAGCGTTACCGAAGTGAGCTGCTTCACCAGGTAAACTGACAGCGAGTAGTTCTGTTGAAAAGAAGTTGACACTGTTCAGTCTTGGAAGATGTACTAGAAGGGACAGGAGTCTCCTGGATTTGCACAGGTTGATGCTGCTGTAAAAATAACCTCAACCCCGTCTTGCAGACTTCAGGCTGCAAACAACTAATCATTAAGGAAGAGCAGGCACAGAAGCCATATACTTGGAGAAGACAACCTGATATTCTCCCTGCTGTCACCACTGAACACAGAACGGAGCTGGCATTACCGCTTCGACTTTTACGGGGAAACGGCTTTCGCCACGCGCACACACTGCACCTCACTCACCCTGCCAAACTCTGAGGACCAGTTCACTACAATCGTGTTCGGGACAGTCGCCGAAAGCCGCGCCAACGGAGTGATATTGACAGGACGGCTCGGTCGTTTCGGCTCTGCACCGTTTTTTGTGGGTGGGAGATAACCCTACAAAGAGAGAAAGATTACCTGATGTGAAATAAGTTCCCTCTGAGGGGTAAGGCCCTAAACGATAATCTGTGAAGCCTGTTTCGTCATGGCACACTGTACCTCAAGGCATTTCATGTCATACCCCAGAGCCTTTAAGGGAAATGAGGAGAGTTTCTTTAAGACCTCAGCCTGAGAGAAGTACATGATAATTCCTCAAGAAATGAAGAGTAAAGGTTCCCTCTAAAATCCTTGTGCTGACGAGCACACTGGAATCCCATCACAAGCTTAACCTCTCTGCAAACACAAACTGTCAGTACGGGATATGTTGTGCACAAATGGCATCGCCTTAAAATCCAAATCCTAGCCAGGGCGGGAGGGCTAAAAAATTACATTCCAAGACAAATCTCACATTGATCTGATCTTACTTCTTTGCAACCACATTCCAACTTGATTAGAAACCTATCCCATTATTCAGCCCAAGAGAGCTTTTTCTGTAATTCGGAGAGATTTATACCACCTCCCTTTTAGTGCTGCTTTGGTCACCACCCTCAGATAGACCGGGCAGCTTGACCTGGGACTCTGCCTCCACGGGCCAACTATTACTTTTAAAGAGAAGTCAAACAAGAAAGGGTTCCCCCTGGGTTGGTTTAGTGCGCACAGCCCATACGAACAGCTTCTCAGCCGCAAATGACTCACCCAGCTGAATGCAAAACCCCCGTATCTCGGAGCAAAAGCTGGGGGGGAAACCCTCTCGCCACTGAGCATCCCGCAGTCTCACACAGACTTCCCCCCTCCCACCCCACAAGGCCAGAAATGAGCTCTCTTGTTTAGCAGGCCCCTAATTGCCTCTGCCAAAAAAGCGACAGAACATTTGAGGCAAAAATGCAAATCCCTAAAAATATTAAGGGAGTGGCCCAGGCAGAGCAATAGAGCCGCTCTGCAGGTTTGATTGCAGAGGGTGCCAGCTGCGGTGGAGCGAAGCCAGCGTGGGCCAACCAGCAGGGAACTGGACTACGACTGTCAAGCCTCTACTCTTCTTCCTAGGCGTGACGCCGACTGACACCAGGCAAGCTGCATCGTCTTCTAGACTGTAAACTCTCTGGGGAAAGGACTATTTCTTATTATATTTTTATGCATTACCCAGCACAAAGGATCCCAACCTTGACTGGAGCATCTAGGTCCTCCTGTAATACAATAAACTAAAGGTAGTGCCATTATTCCACTAACCTTAGATTTTGCTCTGTATTTTTATTATCAAGCTTCTTGTAAACAGGGGCATGCCAAAAACCTAGAGGGATTGTGCTGCTTAAAAGTCAGGTCAAAAGTTTGCATGTTCCTCTACTTAAGCACCACTGTGCCCAAGTCAAAGAGCAGCTTTCATCCCCAATCCACAAGCCTCTAACGTGAAATCAGTTTTACATGCTAACCATGCCCTTTCTTCAAGTCAGTTCTTAATCTCTGGAAAATACATCTCTACGAAACTTATTGGGAGCCGTTGCTGGGTCCAAGGGCAGATTTTAGATTACAACATATTAACAAGAAATAAGATTTACTCACAGGCAGGGGACAGAGTTTCCCATTGACCTTGACAAATAAATTAGGAGGGAAGTAATCTTCTTGGGGACAGCTGGTTTCACACAAGCAGAACCTACGAAGCAGGAGGGAGAAACTGGCAAGTGAGTGATGACACTCGCAAAAATGGCAGCCAAACTTCTCTTTAAAAAGAGAAAAACATTTTCCAGGCAGAACAGATCAGTGGCTGGAAAGCACATAAGCAGATGAACAGCCCCGCACACATCTACGAACGGGCTTCGAATCCTACGCACAGCAACGCTGATATGAGGAACAAGTCACAAAAACGCCAGCAACTTAAAACAATTGCTAGCGTGCACGCGGGGAAGCGTGCCACAGGAAGGGCTGATTTTATTCAGCCCAGATGACAATCTGCGCTCTCCAGAATCACAATTTCAAAGTCAGTGAATGGCTTCCGCCCTTCAACGCAGGGACGGGCGCATTCAGGTGCTACTTCACCTACAAATTCCACAGCACTTCACGATGAAAGGAACTACAAACATTTAACTCACCTTCCACAATTTACAAGCACCCGAGGAACTAAAAATGTTGTTTGCCCAAAAGTAAATCTTGCAATAAGACAGACTAGTTACTGCTCAGCGACACTTTCAAAACTCATCTGCCATCACTTAATATCTTAGAGTTGCCTTCCTCAGGCATAAAGATGTCAGCACCAGCAACCCACGATGGGCTCTCGTTCAAACCCTGATCCCATTTAATCAGATGATCGTGTGCTCTATTTTGTTTCAAAGGAGGGTGCTGTGCCAGAGGGACGACTCCCCACGCTGAAACCACAGTCCTGCCATCTAGTCATGAGTCAGACTGTGACCTCAGTCGGCTTTTTCTTCGCTGCAAGATCAAGCCCTGGCATGTCACACCACTGCAGAGCCACACCACCAATGTTCTAGACAAATAAATCCAATCTTATTGTTTTCTAACCGCTCTCTGCTTGCCAAATCAAACAAAGAATAAAATTGGAGATTAATCTTCTCTTTTCTTTCTTGCATGGGGATGTGAGAACACTGTACAAGCACATCAGCAGCTGGGCTGAGCGAGAAGAAATGATTGCACCATCATTTTTAACTCCTGCACTAAATTTTGCTGAATACGGGTTACTTCTTCAGGTGAACGGATGCATTCTGGACATCCCAGGAGATGCATGTAAGCTTCCAGTATAACACTGGTGGACTATTTTGTAAACTCTGCTTCTTCCTCAATGTCCAAAACACAGTACAGGATGTACACACTGAAACTGGTCCTTCGAAAACACACATGGTGTTTTGCTGCATTACAGAAGAGACACTTCCAAGAATCCATCTCCTGATTCATTGCAGGAAACAGGATGCCCCGTGCTTCACTCTACCAGCTCTGCGCGCAAGAGTGGAACAGATGGACACAGCAGGAAAACTGAGACTGTAAAGTCTCAAATCAGAGAGATATTGTCACCGAACAGAAATTAATATGGAACGCCTTCTCGAAAACCAACATGCTCTCTTTTGAATTAAATCAAAAGCCTTTGGTTTCAAATTACCACTTTTCTTCAGGCTTCCAGATAGCGTAACTAAAGCCCTAAACTACTCATTATGGTCAAAGCACTTTCTTCTAAGAGTAGGGCAATGATTCTCTGTCTCTTTGCCAAGTTCAAACCCATGATAATAAAATTTAACATATTTAAACTCTGCCAAGAGTTGAACGTTGGGCAAGAGTCCCCTCAGTTCCTGTTCGGCAGTGTAGGACAGTGCTGCTAAGCACTTAAATAGCCACCCCGGCACTGACTGCAAGAATCAGTGGATAAACTGTGAAGCACTTTCAAGCGTTTTTCTACTCAAGCACACATTCTCCAACATATCTTGCATTTTTGTAAGAAGTAACTAGGTGCACATTAAAAAATGTTTGGGCTTTAGGTCAAGGTAGTTTTTGCCTTACTCTGCCTTTTGCAACGATCCTGCAAAAAGGTAAATACTTGAAATGGAAAATAGAAAGAAGTGAGCTCTACATAAACATGCAGAGCTCTGAAAAAGGTTCAATTCTACTGCATTTAAATTTGACAAAACTCCCATGCAAGTCCATGACAACTTGTGCCAGCAAAGCGCCGCACAGAGCAGCGAGAGAGAAGACAACGGAAGCACTCGGCCTCGCTGGAGCTCAGAGAGACCCTGCTGGTTTGGTGTTTCACAACAAGGCTTATCAGAGGATGAAACCGCAGAGGATCACTCTCATAGAGACACCAACGTTCGTAAGGCAGCAGCGAACGTTGTAGATTCTTCCGAGCTCTTTAACACGCGATTTCAAACCAGATCAAACGCTAAGAGCATGATTCATCAAAAAGGACCATCAATGCACTAGCTCAGAGAAAAGAACTTAATGCAGTCATCAAAAAGACATATAGACATGGGTCTTACCTTAATTGTACCTGTATAGTGTAATCGCATTTGGCACCTGGTAAGATATCTCTGCAACAGAAAAGAAGGTCTTAAGACTGTTGGCAGGGCTTAACAGGAAAGTTACAGCTACAACAGCATAAAATTCCATTAAGTTACACTCATATATGCTGGGTATATTATGAATAAAACTAATGCAGCTGAACTGCAAAAGCTACCATCTGGTTTTGGTACCACCTGTTCTAACTAGCACACAAAATTCCCAGACAAGGACATAAAGCAAAAGCCTATGAAACAGAAGAGAGAGCACAGAGGAAAAAAGAGAAAATAAATTTCAGAGTTTCTCGCTACTGTTGAGTTTTAAGAACATAATGCCAGCTATAGTCCTGCCAATGCAAACAAACCATTGTGTTTGTAGGCACGGGTGGAGGGTAGCTCTAAATTTTGGTATGAACCCGTGAACCAGCATGTTTTTATCCCAATTACCATACTTTGTCTCTTAAGCACAATAATCAGACTCTGCAGGCTTCAGCCAGGTCCTTAACAGCTGTAAGCAGAAGAGCATCGCTGACACCAAGAAACTCTGCTTGTTACACTGGCCAAACAACTGACTTGGCGTTTTATTCCCACGCTGCACTGGAGCAGAGAAAAGCAAAGCGTGTAAGATTCAGTTCCTCCTCCTGTTCCAACTGTACCTGACCTCCTCATCTGCCAGGCTCGCTCACCCAAACTCTGCCAATTTTTCCTCCTGCCTCCACTCTCCGTTCTGCCAGTACTGCAGGGGAAGAACACGAAGCCAGCAGGGAAGCCACATGCGACACGTCCTCCAGAGAGACGCCACGCGCGCTGCTCCACTTACCGGGAGGTGAGGATCTGCTGAACTTGCTGAGGGGTTAGAGCAAAGGTGAAGTGAGCTTCTTCAAACCGTTGACTGTTCGTCAATGCTGAAGAAGAGAATTTAAGACAAAGTAAACCAGTTATCATTAAGTTATTCTTGCACCTAGACACACGTCTTATTTTAAGTGAAGGGCAGTATCTACCAAAAGCAGAAGGCAATCCATGCTCAAAATTCCCATGGGGTTTAGATGAGCAAGATTTGCAGTCCATAGTCCACTTCCAGGCAGGGACCTCTATGACCTTTACCATGTATCAAGCCTTGCGTCACTCTTTCGAGGTGGACATTTACTGTTTCCATCATTTTACACGCAAGGAAAACTGAGGCAGGAAAGCATTAAGTAGCTTGTTCAGAGCTGCGCAGAACGGTAACGGCAAGGAATTCGGGAAACTCGTCCTCTCGCTCTCCTGTGACTGAACCAGCCTCCGAGCGCACAGAGAGCAACAAGGTGGACGGCGCTTCCCAGGGACCAGCGAACAGGTTGAGAAGAGCCTGTGATCCCATACGGAGCTAAGGGAATGCCAGAGGTCAGGAGCTGCCCTAGAAATTCATAGTAATTACTGTGGCTGGAGAATAAGTACCCAGCTGAACAATAAGCGGGTGGTGGCATTCCCTCCTCAGGCACATGGACGGAGTCACAGCTAATTTAGAAAAAAACCCAGCTATGCACTTCATTAAAAATAAACACCCAAGCAGAAACCCACATAACGAGAGAAGCAAGGATTTTTAGCAAGAGTTAACGACGAACACAATAAAAATACCAGGGTTTCCCTCTCTCTTACCCTGACCTTAAACAAGTTACTTCTTTTGTGCCTCAGTTTCTCCCTCTGTAAAACTGGGAGGCGTCTGCCTCCCTCACAAGAACTATGAACTAATTAACTTTTGCAAAGTATCAGTATCCTAGGATGAAGAATGCTGAAGCTGTAAGCTAATTTAGGTTGCAAAGAGCCGATCTTGCGGGCATTTCTGCGCTTGTTCCTCCTCCCATCCCGAGCAACAGCAACTCCCCCAGGCGCCATCGAGGATGCAGAGCATCTCTGGGACAAGACAAGGCAAAGCAGAGCGCACTTATCGCAGCGGCACGCGCACACGCCGCGGCCGGCAGGTGAACGGCTGACGCAAACCTCCCGTTTTGCTGCTTTATTGACTCCCGCTTAGGGCCTGGGCCATGCTACAAGGCAGAGCGCTCCAGCACCCCGCTCGGAAATACTCGCGATGAATCGGTCACAGCGAGATTATCAGGGTTACGACAGACCTGCAGAAGAGAACATCAGCTTTGTGCACTTTGCCACCCGCCTTCGGGGAGGAAAACCCTTCTGCTGGCCTCCCCCAAAAGCACATTCAATCTCCTGCAAGAGCGGATTCCTCAGTGGGGCGAGGGGTTTGCTTCCCCGGCCTCCCGCCGTTCAGGAATGAGAGGAATGTGAGGCCTGCAAGAGAGGAAGCTTCCTCGCGGATGACCTGCCAGATCCTCTGCGAGCTCCCGCAGCAACAGGCTCGCAGCACTTGCAGAAGGAGCCGGGGAAATGTGGAGGGAGTTTGACCATCTTAGGACTTGCTGCCTGAGCCTTTCACACCTCGACCGCAAAACGAGGTCCTCATTCTGTCCCAAACAGTGCCGGTGTAAAGCCACTAAATACCCGAACGGTAATAAGCAACGTCTGCACTTGTCTTTCGTTATTGGTTATAAATGGAGGAGGTAGAGGACAATTTCCTCCATTTTATAACCAATTTATAACCAATGCTATTGCTCAGTTAGCAGCCACCTTCCAACTCAGAGAGAAACAGAAACTTCTCCAAGATTCATCATAACTCAGCTAGAGGGTTGATGTAATACGGGGAGTGGAAAAGAGTCATAGCTCAAATATTCGGTAGTTAGAGCAAACAGAAAGAGTGAATGGACCGAGAGACATTATCATTAATCCCTGTGCCACTGTCTTCATCGTACCGTCAACCTAACTGCACCTCCGCTTTCCTTTTTCTGTCCCACATATGTATTATTTTCAGGCATTTTTATGACGTCGCAGCCTTCCTATCTGGACACCTGACAGCTGTAAACAAATTGCCACAAATAATTAAAATAAGAAGAAACAGGAGGTGATGCTCACAAAGCTTAAGGGAGAAGAGGGAGAGATGCAACCCACAGAAGCCAAAAATAAAAGAAAAAATCTGTGATCCCTGAGTACGTTACATAAAAAATGTTTCCAGTTCAAGCACCAACATATAAGGAAGGGAGTTTTATCAGGGGAGAGAGTTTTTTGGCACAGAGAGAAAGAAATGATTTCTTTTGCAACATGAGTATCCCATTTCAGGGAAGAGGCTTAACCACAGGTTGTCCAAGAGATTTAACAAAGCCAAACCTAAGAATATGCAATCTTTAACAAAATAGTAACAAAAACAACCAGAAAAAAAAGTCAATGGGTTTTGGTTGACATACTTATCTCCACTTTAGCAAACATTACTATGTTTACGTGAAAGAAAAACAACCCTGAATCCAAGCTAAAACCATCTAAAAGGCATAAGATGGGTGGATCTCGTTTGAAGAGGCCAGAAAGGCTCAACCTAAAATAAAAATACAGTCAGTACAAGACTATTCTAGGCTTGTACAAGACGAGGCTATTCTAGCTGTTTTCTTAAGCTTGAACTCTTACTTCTCCCACCAATTCCATCTGGCTGCAAAGTCTTGCCAAGTCCCTTGACTAAATCAGGTAGTGCCTCGGCGCATGTAGGGCTCGACTAACCTGCAAGCGACAAATGGAAAGAACAGCAAACATGCAGTAGGGCACCAAATTCCCCGTGGCCTTAAGGGTTTTCCCTTTCTCCACTCCCCTTTTCCGCTCTCGTTCAAGACCTGCCTGCTTCCTGCCCATTTTTTCACTGTCTCGTCAATGCAAACGAGAATTTCTCAGATTTGCAACCTGCAAGCAGGACTGTAATACATAAAACAGTTCATTAATTCTATATATTGGAGGATTTTATGACTCTATTTTTGTTAATAATTAAGGCAGAATTAGACTTAAAGGTGCCATAGAATTTTTAAGAGGCTGTTTCGCTGAGAGCTGGTGACATCAACTGTTTGCAAAAATAACAAACCACTTTTCACAATTAACAGTGCTGGCATTCACTAATTTGTTCCAAAAGGGAATCCGTGCCAATTTAACCAGGTTTTTACTCTCTCAGGATTAGCACCCATATGCTGACATATCACAGAAAAGGGAAAGCTTCGCAATTCAGACTCTGAAAAGAAAGCCTCAGGTTCCCAAAATGGCTCTTACCAGGTGAAAACAGTAAATAACCCCAAACTTTACGCTCAATATACACTTAACAGAAAGAGGAAACGTGTCAGCCAAGAGAAATACCCTTTTTCATGCAAATACATTTGGAACGAGACTGAAAAGCAACTAAAAGCTTCCATTTCTGGCAGCCTATTCAAAATCAGTTGAAGTCATCAGTCCAACTGTTATTCCAACTGCATTGTTACAAGCCAACACAATGAGCGACCCGGCCCCCCTGCCGCTAGCTTTACACCAGGCCCTGCTCTCCTGGCCCTCTCTGACAAGGCTCGCACGCGTCGGGCTTTGCAAAGCCGAGCTTTGCAATTCGTACACTGGAAGTCTTCGACTGAAACCCCACTTCCATCCGGGTATCGTTCTTTTGGATCCACGCTGATGAGCAGCGACCTGGCAAGCTCGTCTTACTGTTGCTCGTGTCATCCCTACTCTGCTGAAATTGTTTTAGGAATGCTCAAATCAACGCGTCCAGGAAACAAAGGGGGCCTCCAAAAACCAAGAGGACCAACAGTTTCGAACATACCTAACGTGGTAGGTTTTATCAGCTCATCGTAAACGTCGTAGAAGGGCAGCCTCTTCATCTTGACGTCCGGGTGGACCGGCTGGATGGGTGGCGACAAGTGCTGAACGTCTGCCTCGTGTTTGGGTCCCAGCATGGGCACCGGAGGCAGCATAGCCGCCGGCACCGCGGTCGCCGCCGAGCTGTGCTCGTAGGGCAGATGACACACGGTGCCCTGAGTCAGTGCGGTGGCCGAGGGCAGCTGCCCGGCCTGGATGTGGAGCATGGACAAGTCCGAAGGGGTTAAGATCTTCCTCGGGAACCTCCGCCGGTACAGTTCTTTAATTTTCATCTGAACAGCCGGGCTGCAGCCAGACTTAAGCAGCTGTAATGCCTTTGTGAGCAGTTCGTGCTTCCTTCCACTTTTGTTCCTTCCAGCAAAGCCCAAGAGAACTTGTAATTCTGATACCCTAAAGCTCATAACCATGTGCTGCAAGAAAACAAAACACAGCCCATTACAATTGCTACTTGAGCAGAGAGAGCCCCAAAACAAGCTACGGGTTCTCTAAAGAGGATGCTAGGCAGAGGCGTTAAAAGAGGCACTGTCAAATCTGAAGTTCCCCCACCCGTGTCATTTAAGAACTTGTCAGCAGCAGAATCATAAATATTTAGTTTTGTTTTTACTTTTAGACGCTTTGCTTGGATCTCGAAATGCAAAGGCTGCATTTACTTCCCGTTTCAAGCCAATGTCTGCAGCAGCACTTACTGCTTTGCAGTTCCTAATATTCAGCGGACGGTTAAATCACCCTCCCTTCAAGCAAATGCTGACGATTTCATCTAGGGTCAATTTCTCATTTAAACTAAAGCCTTTGTATCTCTCCGGAAATTTGAAAGGGTCTAACACTCTCATTTTATGGCCTCTTCAGACCGGCTTAGGGAGGCCAAGCCCACAGCACGACTGCGTATGTTTTCATGTGTTGCTTTTATTCTTTAATTTGAAAGGATTACTTGGGAATGTCCATTTTTGGCCCACGGATTCTTTAAGGAAACGCATCCAACACCAAATCTGAAACCAGACTTCAGCGTTAGTCAGACGGGCTGCAATTAAGCAAAAATGTACATTAAGCGTCACCTCTATGCCGAGGCTGGCGTTATTTATCAACCTGCCTCTGTAATGAGAGTCTCTGCAACAGCAACTTGCTAATTCTCACGACAGGTCCAACAAGTCCGACTGGGTCACTGTGCAAGGATGAACAAGGAGTAGGAGATAAAGAATTATTCCCATTTCACAGGAGGAAAAATAAAAAGGGTCACAGAGCCCTCTCCACGGCCACACGAGGGAAGTTAGCAGCAGACCCAGAAACTCGGCTCAAATCTCACAGCCACACTCCAGTAACTGTCACAAAACCATCCTTCCCCTGGGTTCTTAACATGGCTTCAAAATTACTTATTTACACAGATATTCCCATGGGATGACTGACGATGCTATGAAAGCACGTATATATACACTTATGCATCTATTCCACAAAATTTTGAATAAATTTCTGATAGCTAAAGGGTTAAACCAGAAACCTAGTAACTTCCAACACTCCCTTCTCAATACGAACGGGCGCGTAGCTTCAGCACCGCTCCGCATCTAGAAGGATGTTTCCCTTTAGGCACCCAAAACGAAACCAATTCAACAATAGCAGAATTGTTCTTAAATTAGCAACAATTTTGCAGGGTTTAAATCCGCACGGATTGGTTCAGCTTCCCAGAGAGGCCTTCTCCTCCGCGCTTCATCACCACGCTGGGATGCAGCACTAGGGGGCACAGGGGGAGGCTGGATTTTGTTATTGCAGAAACGCAAAAAGCCTGCATTCGTTTCAATAAAAGAAGCGTAAAAACAAAGCCGAAACATCTTCGTTTTAAAAGGAGGAATATTTTGTATTTGGGTTGATTTACAACCCAAACAGAGCAGAGCGCATTCATTTGAGAATAGGCGACGGTAGCATCTCGAGTCTACATCTTACAGGCCAAATTTTCTAGAGTAACTTATAATTAAGGAACGGAGAGAGCACACAGCCCCGCTCGGTAACCTACAGGTCAAGTTTATTATATAGCTAGTTGATTCTGCTTTATGTGCCAAGAGAGTCCAAGGCAGTTTAACAAGTCTTATCAGCATCACTTAACCCACCACCAAAAACGCAGCGTCTCGGGAGGGCAATGTGACAGATGCTCCGCTTCCCAGCGGGGAAAAAAAGGGAAGTGTTTGGTAAGGCTATCAAAGCAAACGCTGCCGTTACCAAAGGCGCCATGTGGTCTCCGATGCAAAGCAGACGCAGCATCGGATGAAGGTCTCCTGTAGAAAAACATACGTCAGACACCGGAGCTTGCAGGGGAATTGCCTGTTACCTCTGCGGGGTGACACATTCAAGAGAAGGAGGATTTAAACAATATCGTAATTTCCTTTTTTGCCCTTTACAGAGCCAACAGGACTTGTCAGAAGCAGGAAACCTCCATCATTTAAAAGGAAAAGCTCAACTTGGGGACTCTCAAGTTTGACAGTGACTGTTTTAAATACCTCCGAAAAAATACATTAAGGGTGCACATTTACCAAATATCCATCTTACAAACTCCCTCCCGTTTTGATAACAGTATCAAACACTTTGAATAATCGTTTTATAGAAACTGACCTCTTCCCACACCCTTTACCCCAGCAGGCGCTCCTACAAATCCTCCAGACCGAATCCTTCGCCTCGCAGGAGATTAGTGTAGCATGGCTCACCAGCACAAGATTCACGTTTATCATTAAAAAACACTTGTATCCATGACATAGGATGGCTGTGTCACCACCGCTGCAGCAACTGTGGACTCTTATCTACACCTGAAGCCTCTCCGATTACTGCTCAAAGTCACAGAGCAGTGGAAAAACTCTCTTATTGCCGTAAGAGATCACATTTGAGAGCGCCCGGAGGGCATCCGAGGCCTGCTGAGCGACTGGGTCCACAGAAGACGGGAATCCAGGCCGAAGAGCCTGATTCTATCATCGTTGAACAACAAAAGTCTGTGAACCAAAAGCAGCGCTCCTCTTTCCAGGGCAGTCAGCATTTGGTCCTTTAAATAAAGGAAGGTGTCTAAGCCAACTACAGACTTTATAAGGAGAAATCATTTCATTTTCAACTGGCTCGTCTTGCTTTTACAATGAGACACAGATGGTAAAAATCTTAAACAAACTCCTGGCTAGTAAACTGGAAAGGGGGTTAGGGGAGATGGACAGGGGAATTCAGTTGCCGGAAGGGAGCACAGATTTAAAAATAAACTGCAGAGAGCCCTGAATAACGCTAGGCTCCAGAGAAAAGGCTGAAGTCTGGAGACCACTAGAGGATCTCAGAGGTGGGCCGAACCTCAGAGAATGTAAACCTATGCGCTAAGCTCCGTCTCTCCTTAAAGCACAATTCCTCTGCAGTGATTTATCTGCAGAGGGAACAGAGTGGGAAAACGCCAAGGCCGTTACACCCACTTTGCCCTCTGTGTGTTGCGCTCTGCGTTGCCGCTTGCTAGCTGTGCCCCCAAATCGGAGGATTACGCGTGCGATGTTTTGCAGTCTGTATGAGCGGCCTCACGGAGGGCAGCGGCACCATTTAACGCATCCCGCTGAACACAGCGGTGGGTCAAAGCGGGACCGGGGCCTGTGTCACCGCGCTCATTCACCTGAGCCTGGGGACGCGCGTCTTTTTGCCATTAACACCTCGTCTGGAACGCTGGGAAACGGCACAAATCAACGGCATTTCTGGAGCTCAGGCTCTGCACCGCTCCAGTCCACCCAACTGCAATTATCGGATCCAGTTTCTCCACAAATACTGTTAACATTTTGACACTTGATAGGGCTCCCATTGTAGTCGAGCTTAAGTCACTCAGAGTTTTAGGGGAGGGAGAAAGATCACACCATAAAGCAGTATCGAAATTTGGACAGGCCGCTGCTGGAAAGGTTACAGACCAATACTAGCTCCAGAGAATTATGTTCTTGCTGTGGCTGGCTGCCAAAAAGGTGCCAGTTCCCAAATGTCTTACTATTCCCAGCAGAGGGAAGGGGGCAGGACTCTCGGGCCACTTCAGCCAGCTAAGATCTATACTCCAGCCTGTGGGAAAAAATATTAAACGCCAACAAGGACACAAATCAGCTTTGCAATTAGTTACCAGGGGCAATTTCATATTCCACAGTCTGGTGGGCAAAGGTGGTTACACACTCTGACTCCTAAAAACGAGAAAAAGAGAGTGGAGGGAGATGAAACCCCATCCAGCTGTAAGCACTGGTGCAGCACTACCATGTTACACGCTCTCCGTCCCTCCTCCCCTGCGAAACCCCGGGGGTCTCGCGGCTCCCCGGCCCGCTACACCGGCTCCTCGCCCCAAACCCTGCCTCGAGCTTCGTCCCCTCTCCTGCTGCCGGTTTTTTCCTGCGCTTTCCGCACTCCCCTACCTCATTCGAGGCTCTGAACGGCTCCGTTTCGCGGCTCTCCCTTCCTTTCAGGTTTCTACTTCTTTTCTCTGAGCCTCCGTCGCACGCCCGAGCCCCCCCCACGTCTTCCAGCCCCCCCTTTGCAAACAGCACGGGAGGTCGCTGCCTGATCCAGCAGCCTCTGCCGCCGCTCCGCGCGCTGACGGCCAAAACCCGACCCCCTTCCTACGTGCCCCTCGCCCCGGCGGTCTCTGCGCCTCCCCCCGCAGCCCCCCAGCCCGCGTGGGGCTGCCCCGGACCGCTCGGCCCCACGGCTGCCCCGTCCGTCTGTCTGTCTGTCCGGCCGGCCCGGGCGCCTCTTCCCCCGGCGCTGCCTCCTCTCCCTCTGCCCCCCCAGCCCCTCACCTCTGCCCCCCCCCCACCAA
>PTFA01000356.1:117750-130885 GCA_003342895.1 Casuarius casuarius
CGCGCCGCCGGCCCCGGCCTCGTGCGGCCCCGGGGCCCTTTGTTAGCGCGGCAGCCGCCGCGGCGCCCCGGGAACGGCCGCTCCCGACCCGGCACCGCTGCACCGGGAGCCGCTGCCCCGGTGGCTCCGGATCAGGCCCTGGCTGCTCGGGAGCAGCCGCCCGGAGTCGCTCTGGATTTGGCCCCCCGTGGCCCCGAGTCACTCCGGGGACGGTCCGGCCACACGGGCACCGCTGCCCCGAGCCGCTCCGGATCGGGCCTGATGCTCCGGGTGAAAAACACCCGGCGTCAGCGCGGATCCGGCCAGCAGCGGGGGAACGGCTGCCCTGGAGCCCCCCCGATCGCGCCCCCAGGGCCCTTCCGTCCCGGCCGCCCTCGTGCCTCAGTTTCCCCTCCCGCACCGAAGAGGGGATGGCTGGATCCCCCCCCGCATCCGCGAAGCTTTTGTTTCCAAACTAAGCAAAGCGGCACCGTACCCCGCTCTCGGCACCGCACGGCGCCGGGGGCCCCTCGCGGAAAGCCGCCTCCTCGGGACGTCGCGAGAGCTGCCGCCGGCCCGGAGCAGCCGCGCGGGCGGCGGTGGCAAAGGGCGAGCGAGCCTCGGCGCGGGCGCCCGCGTTTTCTTTTGCGTGTTTATTCAGGCGCACAAACACGCCGCCCTCGGAAGCGGCCCTCCCGCGCGGGGCCGAGCTCCCGGCGGCCGCGGCGAGCCGGGGGCTCCCACCTCCCCTCCGAACGGGACCGGGCCGGCGGGTCACGGCGGCGGGCTCAGCCCCAAGCGCTCAGCAGCGTCTCAAAGTCACCGTTCAGACCCGAAACGCGTCCCCTCCGAGTCCTCCCAGCCCAGCAGCTTTCCAGGGGGAAACGGAGCCGCTTTCCCTGCAAACAGCCTGGGATCGCGGCCGGCACAGGAGGCTCCGCTTCCCTCCGGAGGTGGAGATCATCCCCACCGTGCAAGGAGTAAAAAGTGGCGTTTCAGGGTCTATTTCAAAGGGATTTTGTTTGTTTTTTCTTTCCTTCAAGGCAAACTTCTGAAATCCCACGAGGATGGAGCCGCCGTCACGCGATGCTCCCCTCCGGGGCAGCACGGCCGCTGCATCCCGGGAAATCGCCTCCTCCGGGATCAGCAGCGCGGCGATACCGCTCCGGCACCGCACCCGCCCTGGCACGGTGCCTCCGGCCCCGTTAAACATTAACTCACCCCGCACCGGCTGCAGCTCCGCTTTAACGCCACGCGGCCGCGTTTCCCGGCACCGGCGAGGCCGGCGACTGCTCCGAGCCCCGGGCAGAGCACGGCTGCAAACCTCTCCCGGACCTTAAGCAAATAAAACTCCCCTTTCTCCCCCCGCCGCGCTCCGGAGGCCGGTGGCACCCGACGCTCGCCAGCACTTGAGCCGTACAGAGAAGCGCCGGCCGCCTTCGGCTTAATGAGTAACTGCAAAAACCACCGGCGCTGGAGGGAAACCCCGGCGCGAGCGGGAGCTGCAACCGCTCCGAACAGCTATTTCCAGCCAGCAAAAAAATCCCTGGGCCAGGGCAAATCGAGGGACGCGACCCGCGCGGGTGGAAAGGCAAACGGTGGCCCCCGAGCGAGAGCTTGCGGCGTCTCCGCTCCTGCCCGGCGGCGAAGCAAAGCTCGGCGGCGGCCGGCACGGGCCCGGGCTGGGCCTTGTCCCGCTGCCAAGGCAGGGCTTTAATGAAGTCGCCTTGCCAGCGAAGCAGAACAAAACCCGGCCGAGCGCCGGCGAGGCTCCCGCGGACCCGGCCAGCGCCGCCGGCGAGGCTAGAGCCAAACCCGCGCCCGCTCCGGCGGGATGCTCCGGCGCCGCGAGTCCCCGCGCTTGGCCTCGGCCTCCCTCTTCCCGGCGCAGCTGGCTGCTAATCCGCGCGGCCCTGCCTGGCCGGATTACGCCGGGGCGGCCGGCGGAGATTAGCGGCTCCAGGGCCCTCGGGTGAGGTTTGGGGGCCGCGTTCGCCCCACCGAGCGCGGGAGCCCGGCGCTGGTTCGCGGGACGGCGGCTGCAACCCCCCCCCCGTGCCTCAGTTTCCCCCGCGCGGGGCTGCTGCGGAGGCAGAGCCGGGGGCGGCGGGACCCCGCATGGGCGCAGCCTAAGAGGGGTTTAACCCAGCAGCCTAAGCCGGGCTGATCGGGAGCGGGACGCGCAGGGTCCTCGGTGCTCTCCGGGGAAAAGCGACCCCCCCAGCGCCCCCCATCCAAGCTGGACCCCCGCGGAAGCGGGATTTGCTGCCGTTTGGGCCCGGCTGCGCCCACACTAGAGGTGGGGAAACTGAGGCACACGGGGGGTGGGCGAGCGCAGGTTCGGGGCAACGGCAACGGGAGCCCGCGTCGCTGCAAAGCGGCGGCAGGAAAAGGGCCCGGAGGAGCGGGATGGCTCCGGGAAAGCGCTCGGCCGAGCCCCGGAGCCCGGAGGAGGGCGCGCGGGCGGCGAGCGGGCGGCAGGAAAAGCCTCACTTCCGCGGTGGCTGCGTGGGCCGGGCGCCCGGCCGTCTCCACCCCGCGGCTCCGGAGCGGATGGCTGCCGGGATGGGAGGGCTCCGAGCATCGCTGCCGCCCCGGGAGCCCCGGGAAGCACCGGCACGGCCGCGAAGCCACGCGAGGAGGGAGCCCCCTTCCCTGGGCTGCGCCGGCTCCTCCGCCGGCTGGAGCGGCGATGCYGGGGCGCTCGCCGCCTGCATCCCGGGAATGACTTCACTCCGAGCGGATTTGCTTTGGAAAAGGGGGAGCTGAGAAATCCCAGAAAGGCCCCGCAAGCGGAGGGGCCCCGCAGGGGATGGAGCCGGCGCCTGCCCGCAGCGCCTTCCCCCAGGATCCTGCACCCGGCGCATCCGAATTTTTCCTCTCCAGGTTGCAAAGGACAGAAAACAGCCGGCAAYGGTGCCGGCCGGGCGAGGGAAACTGAGGCACGGCTGCGGGCTGGCGGGGGGCGAAGGCTGCAACTGCGACATTGCATTTTGGGAAGCAGAGGGACCCCCGACACCTCCCACACAAAGACCGCGGCGGCGCCCGGCCCCGAATCCGCCCTTCCTCCTACCTTGGACTTCGCCGCCATCCTCCTGATGAAGCTGAGGGTCCGGCCCAGGGGGGTCTCATCCCGGCGCGGGCTCCCCGGCTCGGCCGCCAGCTGCCCGCAGCTCCCGGCGCCGAAGCTGCGGAGACGGCGGCTCAGAGGCGGCCGCGGGCCGGGAAGCGGGAAGCCCCCGCGGCCCCCCCGCTGCCTGCGCTAACGAGCCGGGCTCGTTGCCCTAATGAAGACGGGAATGGGCTGTGACAGGCGCCGGGGGCCAGCGCCGCGGGCGCAACGCCGGGCCGGCAGCGAGTGAAGTGCGTCAGGTCTCAGCCCCCTTGCAAGGAGGTGGAGGGTGGTGGCTCCCCGCYCCCCGGACGCCTGGGCCCCCTCGCTGCGCCCGGAGCGGGTCGGCTCCTGGGGAAACCGAGGCACGGGGCGACTCACCCGTTGGCCAGGCTCAGCTGGGAGGCGAAGAGGGAGATTTCTGCAAGGGAAACACAGAGCGGGTGAAGCGGGAGCCGCGGGCGCCCGGAGCGGGACTGGCGGCGAGGGGAGGAATGAGAAATAATTAACTTTTTTGGCAGCTCCCTCAATTTGGGCTCGTTACAGGGACAAGCACCGCCCCAGGCACGCGGGGACGAGCGGCGGAGGCGCCTCCACTCACCGTCGGTGTCCGGGAAGCTGTCGATGCCGCTCAGGGACACGGACTTGGAGAGGGTGCAGCCGCCGGAGCTCTGCCCGGCCCGGAACGCCTGCAGCCGCTTCTCGTCCTCCTGCGAGCGGAGCCGGGCAGTCAGCGGCGGCCGAGGGGGTCACCGCCTGCCACCGCCGTCCCTGCCCGGGCGATGCCCTGTCCCTTGTCGGAGCCCACGTGCGCCGGCGATGCACCACGTGCACCGAGGATTCATCGTGCACATGCACCGGGCGGTCCGTGCACGCGTGCACCATCGATGCATCACGCGTGTGCACCGCACGGTCCCTGCACGCGTGCATCGGACGTTCGCCGGGCAGGTGCATCGGCCGGACACCGTGCACGGGCACCGGGCAGTCACCGTGCACGCTTGCGCCATGTGCTTCCCCCTCCTGCCCTTGGTTCCCCTTCCCAAAACGAAGCTGCTCGTGGAGGATCGCGCTCCGGACGGGAGCACCTGGCTGCGGGCAGGGCTCCCGCCGTGCACCCCGGGGTCCCTCGCCCCCGCCGCAGCCCTGCTCCTACCCGCGCCAGCTTCGCGTCGGCCTCGTCCTCCTCGTCCTGCGAGAGCAGGGACTCCAGGTCGTCGCTGCTGTGSAGCAGGGGGGCCCGCCGGGGGTCCCGCCGGGGCCGCGCCAGCCCCTCGGCGCTGCCGTCGAAGGCGTCGGGGCTCAGCCGCTCCAGGCAGGCGCTGCAGCGGGGACAGGGGGACCCGGCGCTGCGGCACGGCGCCAGCCGCCGGCGCATCCCGGCGCATCCCGGCGCGGGCGACGCTCGTCCCGGGGCCGGGGGCTACCTGAGCTGCTCGTAGCCAGGGTCCCCACGCAGCTCCTTGCCCGGCTCCCAGCTGTGCCGGCGGAAAGCGTCCCGGGAGCGCACGGAGGTCCGGAGCGCGCAGGCCCGCCGGAGCGGCACCCCTCGGAAGCGATCTTCATCCTCATCCTCCTCCTCCTCCCAGGCGGCCTGGGCGTCGGGTTCRGCGGCCGACATGCAGCGGCGTTTCGGGACGGCGGCACCGTCGTGGGGGGCCGGGACGAGGCCGGTGCCGTTCATGCCGCGCTCGGGGCCGGCCGCTGCGGGAGGGAAGGGCGGAGGCGTCGGGGCGGCCGCGCGGGACCTGCCCGGGCAGCAGGGACGGGGGCTCCCGCCGCCCCCCKGCTCAGCCCGCCGCCGCCACCATGCATGGCACGAGTTGGGGCGGTCTCAGCCCAGCGCATCGCCCCGGGGCGCCTTTTCGGCAGCTCCTCCCAGCTTTAAACAAACCGTGAAGCTCATGAAGGCCGTAAAAACGAGCTGCCGGCGCCGAAAGCCGCGCGGGGCCGAGCGGCCGCCCCCGGCCACGTTCACCCCGGTGCCGCCGGCGGCTCGCGGGACGGCGCAGCGACGCCGCAGCCGAGCCCGGCCCCTGGCCGGTTACTCATTAAACCCCCAGGAATCCGGCGGGCGGCTGCTCCGCAGCCGGCACAGCCCCCACGGCCCCATTTCGGCGCCGAGCAGCCGGCCGGGGCCCGAGCGGCTGCCGCCCCGACTCACCGCTGCGCTCGGCGGGCGCCCGCTGCCGCGGCCCCGGCCCGGACAGGCAGGGAAATGGGATGAGCTCAGCCGCTTTCCTGTTTTTGTGCTCCTGGCACAGTCAGCTGATGAGAAACTTTCCTCCCCGCCGGCCCGCGCTGCCCCCAGAGCCGCCCCGGGCCGGAGCGGGACGAGCCGCCACTTTTTCCACAAATCCGGAGGCGGTAACAAGGCAGCAACAAGTGCATGGGGCGAAATGCAGGGAAAGATGGAGAAAGGGGATGAGGAGGAGGAAGAGGAGCGAGGAAGGGCTGGGGGGCACTGGAGCAGCCCCCACCCATGACGTTTTGGGGCTGGGGAGGCAGATGCAGCTGGGGAGAGCAGGTCTACCCAAGGGGGCACAAAGCCCCCCAGGCTCCCGCGCCGCCACGCGTCCTCGGAGCGCCCCGGATGCGGCCAGGTGTGTCCGCCGCTCGCTCCCGCTTCCGCCAGCGATAAAGCCCGGCTCTCCCCAAAGGCACACAGGGCCGGCCCGCCGCCGGCGCAGCCACCCGCGCGGCCGGGAACTTCCCGCTCCGCGGCGAGAAAAGGGGCCGGGGAGCTCCGGGCGTCGAGGGCAGCTCGACRCTGGCGTCTCACCCCCTTGCACCTTCCTCAGCCTCCTCATCCTCCGCGGACCCCACGCGGGGCTCCTCCAGGCGCGGAGGGGAGCCGCCGACCTCGCGCGAAGCCGGCGCCGAGCGCCCCGCGAAGCCCGCGCTTGCGTTTCCAGCCCCCGAAAACATGTCGGCGGGCGGCAGCTGGAGAGCGGCAAAGGGGCTGGGGATCGCGTTACCGGCACGGCCGGGCCGGCTGCACGTCAGCAGCTTTGTTCGCGCCCGCTCCGACATGACGGGGCAGGGGAGGGCGCAGGGCTCCCGCGAGGGGAGGCGGAGGTGATGGGGAGGAGGGTTTTGGGGCAGACATCCTCCTCCTCCTCCTCCTCCTCCCCCCCCCTCCCCCGGCTCTTTGGCTCAGTGCTGAGAACTGCCACGCTCATCACACCGGCTGCCCCCACCTAGCGCACGCACGGGATGGGACCTGGGGCAGGTCACAGGGGCAAAGCAGGCTCTCCCCGCTCGGGGCACCCGCCGAGCCGCTCGCCCCGCGATTCCTACCTGCTGCGGCCGGAGCGGCCCAGCCCCGCGGGACCCCGGTGCGGCGGCACGATGCCCCCGGGTACCGGCCCTGGCGCTCTCCTCCCCCTCCGCCCCGGCCGCTTTCACGCACCAAATCAACCAGGAACCACTTGGCAAATCAGATCCTGTGGCCTGTTAACCCTTTGCCCTGCACCGCTGGGTCCGCGGCGCCCGGAGGGAGCAGCGATGCTCCTGCAGCCGCGCGGATCCGGCTTTTTTTCCCCCCGTTTTGCTCCTTCCTCACCCCTCGGCTGCGGCTCCGCGCGGGGCACCGAGCAGCCCTCGTCTCCGCCTGCTCCATCAGGTTCCCGCRTCCCGGACCGGCCCTACGGCCCTGCCGTTGCCCCTTTTTGGCTACCAGCAGCCCAAAACGCCCAGGACCCGAAACGCCCAGGACCGGGGGGTATTAAACAGTCAGAGCAGGCAGCGCGCGGCCCCATGCCTCAGTTTCCCCATCCCGCAGGAGGGCGGATCGCCCCGCTGAGGAGCGAGGCCTGGCTCCGGCACCGCGGGATTTCGCTCCTCCGACCCCGGGCGCCGGCTCAGGGCCGAGTTTGGGAGACGGCGGCTACGGGGGGACCGGCTGCAGCCCGGCCCCGGGCGGCGAGGCCGGCGGAGGGCGATAAGAGCCGGCCACCGCGGAGGTGACTCAGGCCCTGCCTTAACCCGCTCGGGGCCGGGACGGAGTACGCACCTTGCCGGGCGCCGAGCGCCTCCGGATCCAGGAGGGATTTGACAGCCGGAGGAAAGAGCCTCCGGGCTACGGACAGGCCGAACCTCTGCCCCGCGCGAGGCACCTGCGATCAACACCCCGGCGCGCTTAATCCCCATCCGCCAGAAGTGGCCTAGAGGTTTTCATAGAGCTTTTGTTCGGGGTGTCCCGGCTCGGCTGTCACATGAAGCACCAGTTCAGCAGAAAAAAAATAGCGCCGTGTCCCCGCGCGCGGCCCGGGCGCCGTCGCTCTGCCCCGCGTCCCTGTGGAGAAGGCGACGAGCGCGGTGGCTGCGAGCAAACGGGTGGCACCGGGACCTTTGCGCGGCAGGAGCGCGGTGCCAGGAGGCGAGGCGTGCCCGCAGCCCCGAGCTGGCACGGCACGGCACGCTGCGCCCTGCCCCGGGCGAGATAAACCGGGCCGGGAACAAACTCCAAGGTTTTGCAGAAGCCCTGGGAGTTTTGTCACGGAGGCAGAGGGCCCAGAGCCTCGGTTCGCACCGACGGCTCCGCAACCAGGGTTTCTAGCGCCGGCACGACACAAAGACCAAAAAACACCAATATTTTAGGGATACTAGACAACTATGTTTGAATCAGTCTCCCATCAAAAACCACAGCCCAGAGGGCGGCTTCGGTAAGAGGCATCAGTTACCTTCGCCCTTCCTGGCCTCCGGTCTGTCCCGCTGCGGATCCCCAGGCGCAGCAGGGACAACGGCAGTGTTTTCCAGGGAGAGCGGCCTTACCTTGGCGTGCGAGGAAAGCTCCGCTGCCGGGCGCATCCGAGGCGAGGCAGCCCCGCGCGGGGAAGCGGGCTGCGCCAGTCGGACCCGCTGGCGACCCCCCCTCACTCACGCCATTCGGCATCAAACGGCGACCGTCTCCCCTGATCCCGCCGGCTGCAACACCCGGCAGGCAAAACAAAGGGTGCAACTGGTGGCAGCGAAGGTTGGGACAAGGGGGTGAGGAATCCCGGCTTGGAAACATTGTTCCGGGAACAAAGGCACTGTGTTTGCTCCAGCACGGCCTGGGATTTTGATCCACCAACACAGATTTCTCGGCTGCCGCCACTGCGCGGGCTCTGACGCCCGGCCGGAGGGGACCGGGCAGCACCACGGGAGCCCTGCGCACCGCCGCCGAGCTGCTGCCCAAAGCTCGGGGCACAAATCAGCCACCTCTCCCCCGCTGCGGACACACTTCAGGCTTGGCCTCTCCCCAGACTTCACCCTGCCGCTCACTGGCACCAGACACCTTCCTGCGCCCCCCACTCGAGCATCTCCGCTCCGCAGGGCTGCTAAGGGGCTCGGCGAGCCTCGGCGTGGGCCAGGTGCAGCGCTGCCGTGCTCAAGGCCGTCGGGAAAGCCGGCGTGAGTCACCGGTCCTTCAGGGAACAGGGAAACGAATCCGAGAGTGACTTCTGCCGTCCACCTGCTCAGCCTGCCCTCACCCTTCCGGCTGTTTTACCGACAGAGGTTTCATAGCCACATCTGCAAGAGCAGGGGAGGGGCGAGGAGAGCGCCACGGAAGAGTCTTGGGATGTTTTTAAGCGAGACCAGAGGTGCTGTGAGCACACAGCATGCCCATGGGCTGCTTCTGGAGGCAGGCGGCTGCCTCCAGGACCTCCCAGTAAAAGAAAGGCGGCCTTGTTTTGTGGTGTTCCTTTTATTACAAAACCCTCAGTACCTCAACCCTCAACAGAGCGACCAGAAAAACAGAAACGCGGCAGTTAACTGCTCACTGAAATACAACGGGGCTTCCTAGAGAACAAGCATCACCGCGGGCCTCCCGTGCCCCATCTAGCACAGCAGCAGCTCTAACGAGCCTCTGTAGAAAGGAGGCCTGTTACTGTCACTAGACAGAGCTTCTTCCCACGCGCGTTTCTGCGAGGTGGGCAGCGTGCAGCGCTTGGAAGAGCAGGGATCCAATGCTGGTGCAAAATTTAGGGGTCCAAGGAGACTGCGGCAGCCTGAGATCCACTGGGCTGAAAGGAGTCTGGAAGGCAGCAGAGATGCCAGAAATGCTGCAGAGCTGCACCCCCACAAACAAGCTCCTCTGCGCGTTAACACATTCTTATCACAGCTGCATCGGCACTTATCTGCAACGGAGCAAGGCGACTCTGCTCCGGATACGCAGACAAGGGGATTTGGTTGTGGGGTTTTTTGTTTGTTTAAGGGAGGAGGCAACATGTCGCTGCCAGTGAAACGGCTGGCGGCTCCCCATCGCGGACAGGGCAGAGCTCAGGCCAGCTGCTGCTTGAAGGGGTTGGTTGTTGCTGATCCAAACACACCTGCTGTTCTCGGTGCGTGAATGTTTGTTCTCTCCAGAGCTCTGGGGTGCTGGTGGCATTCGGCTTTGCTCAGTTCTTTTTGGTCTTGGGGGTGTCGTACTTCCTCTTGCTCGAGTACCACAGCAGCAGCGGGATCCCGATGGAGGGCAGGGTCATCACGCCAAAAGCTGCCCAGTCCAGCTAGGAGAAATCGTTAGAAAGGAGTCAGGACAAATCGTACAGAGCCGAGCATTACAACCACCAGATCTTCCACCCTCAAAGCTTCTGTCCCAAATCCCACGGTGCCAGCTCTTTCTCAGAGCCGGCTGTGACAAAAACTGTTTGCCCTTTCTGTGATATTCTCTTCTGGAGAACTGATGCCAATTAACCACAATCCCCGCTGAGCGTTTTCCAGGTGACTGTAGCACCGAGCAGCTGTACCGCAGACTGGCACGACATCCCCCTGTGCTGGGTT
Organism: Casuarius casuarius; assembly: GCA_003342895.1. Lineage (NCBI taxonomy): Eukaryota > Metazoa > Chordata > Aves > Casuariiformes > Casuariidae > Casuarius > Casuarius casuarius. The sequence continues at coordinate 127,610 of PTFA01000356.1, forward strand.
ACAGTCACGGCAGCGCGGCACGCAGACAAATGAGTTACCAATTGGAAAATACTTACAAAGTGAGGAGAGAACCTCCTGTCAAACTCACGCTGAGCCAGGATTCCTCCTTGCCCAGGCGCACTAGTGAAACCAACCTGAAAAAGGCAGGGGGAAAGTTAGTATTTGCCACCTTTCCTTGTTGCAGCACAGGATGGGTTGTCTGAGGATGCAGGGGCGTGCATCAGCCCCAAGCGAGCAGCTCAGAACACAGTCAGGCCTATCTGCTGCTCAGTGTGGGCTAGGATCCCACGGACAGTCAAGTAAAGGCACTCACCACAACCTGTCCGCCCTCCTGTGCCAGGTACGTGATGGTAGCAGAAGTGAAGTTGAAGTAGCCGGCTTTGAGAGGCCGCAGAACCACGGTGTGGGACACGTTACTAGCTCTGAGATCCCAAAGTTAAGGAAAACGGCTGCATTTCATCAAAGCGTGGAAAGTAAGAAGACAGGTAAAACACAAGACTGAAAACAGGTGGTGAAGTCAGCCCGAGTCCCCTGCAGTTACAGAGATCCAGACCCATCCAACGCTGATCCATCCACTCCTCTTTCCCAGTCCTATGAACCACACAGTGATCTGACACCGTTCGCAAGGAACGTTTTACACAGCACCTTTGAGGAGAAGCTAGGTTTGCATCCAACACCTTGGCCAGGGTACAGCGAGCTGGAATTCCAGTGACAAGGAGTGAAGAGAGGTGAGCTCTGGGTTGTTTAGGGATAAAAACAAGCGTCGGGAGGGGAGATAATTTCAAAACGTGAAAAGATACGGAGCGATCCTGTCCCACTTGACGTTGAGCATCCCAGAGACGATGCCAAAATCCTCCGGGGGAAAAGAATCGTCCGACAGCTCCACATCTAAAGCGGCACTAAAGGCAACAAAAAATAGGGTCAGGAGAGTCCTAGAGCCAATGTTCTGCTCACTGGGGACTGCACCACAGAGGGATGGCGCTTCCATATTGGCAATTCGGTGGCTAAAACTGACTTTTGGAACATAAAAAGACACCAAGACAAGATGGGAAAGAGAGACAAAGTGTATTAGAAGGAGGCTGCAGAGCAGGCAGGGTCTGACATAAAGGAGGAAGGCAAAGCTCAGAGAAGCTGCAAAAAAGGCAAGGAATTGTGGAAAAAAGCTCATGAAGTCAAGAAAGGGAGTGTGTATACTCAGGAGCGTAACTGCACCGTGCTGGACAGAGCTAGAACAGCCAAGAGGTGAAAGCGGAAACAGCGAAAGCGGGACAATGGGACAGGAAGGAAAAGGCAAATCGCAGGGTCGGACCTTCAAATGCTCGTGGTGTGAGCTCAGAGCGAGGGGAGCAGAGGCAACAGCACGTCAGGAACGAGCCTAGAACAGCCTCAGGCAGTTCACTGAGCACCGATTTGCTCCTCACACATGTAGGGACCCACTGAACCCCCTTCAAAGCCCCCCAAAATCATATGCCCTTCCAAAAAGGTCACCTCTAAACTTCATCTTCATTACTAGGAAAGCCTCTCACGGCCAGCACCACGCTCCCAAGGAGGCACAAAAAGAGGCTCAGAGTTTTATAGCAGACTCCAGTGAGCTCCAAAAGGGGAGAAAGCAGACACACTTCTGGAACAGGAACGTGAGCCACTCTCTCACCAGGGCAACGTCTTCAGCGCACATCTCACACCCTCAGCGCTACCGCAGGAACACGGCAAGGGCTTTTACCCTGGGCCTCTCCCCTCATCCCATCCTGTCCACGCACACTGCGGAGAAACGCACGCAACATTTGCCCCCTCGCCACCAGCAGCACGGGCGAGGTTTACCTGGAACCGACATTGTAGATGTTGTACTGCAGGGTTAAGTCCTTGCCCTCCACTGCGTATCTGTTCAACAGGGACTTGGAGGCCAGCAGCCTGGCCCCTTCCTCACAGCGGGCCACGTACAGCAGGGCAAACAATGCGAGAACCAGGAGCTTCATCTAGAAGGAAAAGAAAACGAAATGTCTTCGATGATTTCATTGCAAAGAGAACATAAATGGTACAGCTAAAGACAACAATACAGATATTAATGTGCAGTGAGATATGAGGAGCTGCGTGCTTCACAGCAACACTGATAAGGGATCATTTCCCAGAGCAGGGAGAAAAGGACCCTGGCTCCACACAGGCCTGCAACTGCCCCTGAAATTCCTGTGCACCTTCCTCAAGAACCCAAGTAATGGCATAGCAAGGGCCCAGATCAGCAGGCACGGGAGGAAAGATGGTTTTCTCCCTTTTCAAAGCCCCAACACGTGTCTCTTCCCCTTTACCACATGGCAGCAACTTGCAAAGGTCTCAGATGACAAAGCCTCTTCCAATAACTTTGGGAGCAATATTTTGAATTAACAGTTAACTGTGTCCAAGAAACCTTCTACCATGGCTGATAAAAAATTAAAAAGGCACAGCGAAGTGTAGCAGCTTTCCACCGCTGTCTGTGCCAGCTCTTACAAACAGAGCCGGTTCTTTTCCCCACCAGCTTCCCCGTTCCTCTCAGAGAGCACGAGCTCATTTCCGACATAAGTTACTCTTTCTTATTCCCTGCCAGCAGCTACTACCAACTCCCTCCAGCGGCCTTTCGCTCCCCACAACTCCCTGCTTCAGGCCACGTGTCCCCGTTTCCCTGAGCCCGGCATCTCCGGAGCTGCCCCGCAGACAGCACGAGGAGACCACGCAGCGATTACACGCGTTACCCAAAAGGGGCCTTGCTAGCTCTTTTCAATGAAAAACTGCTGACACGTCAGAGCCTCTGCTCTCTCTGCCAGGGGACCTTTCTTTTCCTTCAACACCCCCCAGCTTCCCTATGTTCCCCCCCCCGGCTGCTCCTATACCCCACCCAGCCCAGAGACCCAGCGCAGGCTCAGAGCTATTGCTCCCTGCAAACCCGGGGCAAAGAACCACCCAGTTCCACTGCATGGCACATGCAGGAGACCCAGAGCCCGGACACCGGTGCTGTCCCAGCCCAGGGACATCCCTTCCCCCTGCAAGCGGCTCCTAACAGCCTGCCGCCTCCCGACAAGGACTCCCTCACCCCTTGAGGGCCCCTCTGCCCCCCCCAGACTCTCCCATACAGCTCCCTGCTTCCAGAACCCTCCTGCCCAACTCCTTCCCGCTCCGTAGCTCCCCTCCTGCCTCCCACAGCTTCCCCATGCAGCTCCCCTGCCCCATTGACTCCCCAGGACTCCCTCACCCCTAAGCAGATCTCCCTTGCCCCACAAAGCAGACCCCCCCTTCCCCCAAGGCCCCCCC
>PTFA01000356.1:131329-143910 GCA_003342895.1 Casuarius casuarius
CCCCCGCCATGGACCCCCACGACCCCCGGAGGCCCCTCACCGTGTCCGCCCCGCTGCCCCGCGGCACCCAGCGGAAGGCCGAGTCAGCACAGAGCGACCGGAAGTCCCCGCAGAGCGGAAGGCGCCGCGCGGCCCTCTGGGAAATGTAGTCTGCCCCCGCCCCGGGACTCCGCGCATGCGCACAGCGCGTCGCCGTGCTCTGCCTGCCCCGCCCTGCGTCCGCTTTCGGAGCAGAGGCTTTGCCCGAGGAAACCTGGCAGAAGCGTCTGCAAAACACCAGCTTTTAGTCCAAAAAATACCAATAACCACCCCTCCCCGGGGAGAAACGGAGAGCTGCTGCCTGCGCCAGGCCCCGCTGCCCCGGGGAGGCGGCTGGAGGCCGGCGCCTGGAGGTGCACGGGGATTTGGTGCTCATAGGACAGGCTGGTGCCTGGAAGGTAGAGCTGCTGCCCGAGGCGAGGCACTGCCACCTCTGCAGGACCTGGCTGCCCTTCATGTAGCGGGGGGCAACGACCTGAACCTGGAGTTCAGGTTTGCTGGAAGCCCGTTGCTGAAGTTAGTGCTTTGGGTGTGGAGGAAACAAAGCTGCCAACCAAGGGTGGAGCATAGGAAGCCAGAAAAAGTCCATACCTCCCCTCTTCCTTTGACTACTGCTCCCGTTTCTCTCCATCTATTCCTGCGGTTTGTGTATTCCTCCTCTCTTATCTTCTCGTTGAAGAGCTCTGGGCACAAGGGGGAGAGGAGGTGCCTTCCCCACTTTCCTGCCTTCAGTTAGTGACGAGCAGGTAGAGCAGGAACCCGATGACCACCACGGCTCGGAAGAGCGCTTCGAGGAGGAGCAGCAGCGTGCCGAAGACGAGGCTGGCCAGCAGCTCCGCCCAGCTCACCAGTAACGACGACTGCATAGAGACTCTGCAAAACGACGAGGGAGAAGAGGACGAGAGCAGGGAGTGGGATCAGGGTTCAATTCCTTAAACATGAGCTTGGCAATGTGGGATACCGCTGGTCTCCCAGCGCATCTTCGTATACTCGGGCCACTCCGCTAACTAGTCTCACACCAGAGAGGCTCCACCCTTCTGTTTCCGACAGATTAGGAAATGTACTGACTTCCCCGTTGCAAAACTGGCAAGCAAAACAAAAGCTGCTGGCTCAGTTTCTGGGAGGAAGCCTTGAGAGGTCCCGTGTTGCTCAAGGCATGAGAACCTCCCCAAATCCCCACCTCTGTGTACAATGTTCACGCACACAAATAACCCATGAATCCGCCTCTCCAGAGACCTCCCAGCCACAGGCTCCATGGATCTCCTCATACTCCTCCTTTTATCAAGGTCCCCCACTCCCAACCTTTGGCAACAGCCCTCCATACACCCCCTTTCTCCTTTCCCCCATGAACCAGGGCAGCAACGGAGCAGGAGACTGGGAATTAGCGGTCCTGAAACTGGGCAGAGCTTAGCCGAGCCACAGACTACGGGAAGCGTCACAGAGCTCAAATCAACGTTAGCCATCGGCCACAGACACAGCATAACCACAGGCTGGGTTCCCCTCTGCAACACCTCCGTGCAGGCCCTTTTGAAGAGCCCTGGGGAAGGCTATGAACCATTTGAAGAAAAACTCGCACAGAAAATATTGATAATAATTTTACTTCCCGTTCCAAGGGTAGCCCTGCTACAGTCACAGTAACAGGGACCGTCATGCTCACACCTCCCCGCAGGATACACAAAGGAGAGGTGACTGGAGCGCAGAGACGGGGCTGGGTCACTGGGGGAAGAGGCTGTGCCCTGCAGACCTGCTTCCTGCTCCTCCCTCTTGCGCTGCTGGCTACGCAGCAGCCACCGCACCATCTACTGTGGCCAGGATGCTCAGAGGGGCCTGAGCCATCTTAGTCTGGATCTGGAGGTTGTGCTTGCGCTCCCGGAGAGCAAAGTGCCCCTAGGGTTGGTGGTCAGGGGCTGGGGAAGAAAGGGCAGGAGCATCAGGCTTTCACCCCTTCCTCCACTGAGGAACGGGAAGTATAAAATGGAAAAATGACTCACTCAAGACTAAACTACAGCTGCAGAAACCCACAGAGTAAGAGCCCACTGCTGCACCCTTTGGGCTACACGCCCAGCCTGCAGCTGGAAGCGGACTCCCAGCCACCACACATACCAAGCTTCGGCTCACACATGTATTTCCTTCTCCTTGAAGGATTAGCATTGTGAGGAGCTGCAGTGAAACTTCACTATAGGTAAGGTATTTATCAGTAGGATTTGCTGTAGTGCCAGGAAGCCCAGTCACAGACCAGGGCCCCACAGGGGCAGCTGTCACACAAACAGTGCAAACACCTGTTCTTGGCCTAAAATGCTTAGGGCTTTTGACAGGGAGGAGACTTGAATTTCTCTGCAAAGCACCGTATTCAAACAGTAGCTGGATATCAAAGGATAAGGAATCCAACCTACTTTCACTGCTTGTTTTTCCTCCTGGCTAACTGTTGGTGGCTCCATGAGAGCAGGTAACTGCGAGAGAGGGAAAAAAGAGCCACGTTACTCAGTGAAACAGTTCAGGGAAAACAAACTGGAAGAGCTGAGAACTTCTCTGCGCACACAGGCTGTGGATACCTTTGTGAAAAAGCAAACGGAGTTTTCTGTGTGTTTTTCTCTATAATTACAATTTGACGGGCTGGATTACAAGCAGTGCGACGCAGCTGGCTGCTTTGGGCTCAGGGACTGCTACACCAGGAGGGACCACGATAAAGCAGGGCCCTGGGGAGGTCTCGCAGCCCGGGGGTCTCCGCTCCGAGGCGGACCAGAGCCGGGGCCCAGGCCCGCGGCAGCCCTCGGGGGAGCTCCGTCCCGCCAAGCGACGCCGCCCTCAGCGCGGCGGCCCGGCCCCTCGCCCCGGCCCTCAGGCGGCGCGAACTACCGCTCCCAGCATGCCGCGCGGAAGCCGCCGCTCCCAAGATGCCCCGCGAGGCGCGCTGGGCGAGACCACAGCGTTTACGGGGGGGGTGCAGGTTGGCGCTGAGGACTTCACTCCCACACAAGGTTCTCGGACACCCCCTATCTCCTTCCTATATCGTCTGTGAATCCGTTTCGTCCCGCTCCGGTGCCTTCTAGGCGCGATGAGGAGCACAGGATGAGAGCCTCCCCCGTGGGCCCTTCTAATGGGGGCGCCGAGCCCTTATGCGCAAGCGCAGCGGTCTCGGGGCCGCTCCCCTCCCCTCACATTCGGCGCGTGCGGCACACGCATGCGCAGTGCCGCCTAGCCCCGCCCCGCGGCCACACGCGCTGGGACGTCGCTTCTCAACCGAACTTGCTTTAGGGCGCCGGGGAGGAGGGGGAGTGCCGCCTTCTTATTGGGCGTCGGACTCGCGTCGCGGGTGGTGATTGGCCGCGGCGGGCGGGAGGCGGGGTAGGGTGTCGCGGCACGGTGAAGCGGCACTTCTCGGCGCGGCCGCCTCGCGCTCGCTGTCTCCAGAAGGTTCCGCGCCGGGCGCCGCGCTCCAGCCGCCGCCACGATGATGGGCCCGCGCCCCGTGCTCGTCCTCAGTGAGTCCCGCCGGGGCCGCGGGCCGGGCCCGACCCTGGGGGGCCCCCGAAGGTGGGGGGGGGCGTGGGGGTCCCCCTTTCCTCTCCGCCGCCGCCATGTTGGGTCCCCTCAGAGCTGGGCCCTCCCTCACGGCCGCCGCCGCCCGGTTCCCCTCTGCGGGCGGGGGCCTCCCTCTCCTCCGGGGGTTTCCCTGGACCCGCGGTCCCCGCCCCTGACACGCCCTGAGCTTCGCCCCCCCTAAATGCCTCAGTCCCCGGCCCTTCGCAGCCGCGAAGGGTCCGGCCCCCCTGGCTGGGGCCTTGGGCCCCCCTCGCCGTGGCTGCCCCCCTTCCAACTCCTCCCCCCCTGTGTCTCCGCACTTTGCTGCCCCATTTGAGCCCTTACACTGTTGTAGTGCTCTTGCCTTCCCCTGATGCGAATCCTGTGGGCACCTCTTTCTGCTGGGGTTTCTCCTCCTTCCCTCTCCCCCTGCTCCCTTCGCTGTTAACCCGGGCGGCAGGCTGCCGTAGCCTTCGCTGTCCCCCCCCCGCCTCTTCCCAGTGCTACTCCTGGCGTTGCGCTCTTTTGTTCTGTCTTACAAATCTCATCAACACGCGCAAACATCCTCCCCTGAAGTAAAGCTGTGTTTGTCCCATCTGGGCTTGTAGTTAGGGAAAAGCGACACAGACCTGGTCGGAGTGGAGGTTCTTTAGGGCAGACCCCTTTGACAGCTGGTCTCTACTGTGGTCGTGAGGCTCTGGTACGGTGATGACTGCTCACACTACGGTGCTGAAGGCTGCGCGTCACTGATGTATAAAACTTAATTTTATAATGCTGTTTTACTTATTGTACATGAGTGTCAATAGCTTTTCAGACTGCTGAAAACTACTGTGCAACAATTTGTATGCTCTACGGGATCTTACAGACTCTAGGAAATCACTGTTTTTTGATTTTTGTGGGGGGGCATAGGTCATATTTTGGGTGTGCCAAGTTTTGTCTTAGTTGAATTATGCTGATAACCAGGAATTCTTTAATGCTGTTTTTCATTAATATTCTTCTTTGAGTATGCTTTCTTATCCTGGCAGTCATATTTATCTTGTAAGCCCTTAATTTAACACCAGTCACAGATCCTCTGTGTGTGACTGGGATGGTATCTTTGGTGCATTGTCAGTATTAGTGCTTCAATCTTGGATTTCTAGTATGATCACATTTCAGTTATATTCGGGCTGTTACTATTTTTTTTTCCTATGTGCTCTAGGTCAGAATATGAAACGCGAGTCTGGAAGAAAAGTCCAGACTGGGAACATCACTGCTGCTAAGGTACCATATTATTATGCCAGTTTTATCTTAATTAAGAGGGAAAACTGGATTTGGAGAGTTTTTCTGTAGTCTGCATGAGTCTAGAGTAGAAGGAGCGTAGAAAATGAATTCTCAGTGTTAAAACAATAGGTGTTAACAGTGTAACCAGACACTGAGGGGGTTACTACAGCAACCAGCAGCACCCCACCAAAACCAAAATCTGAAAATGTGCAAATAGTGGCATCTAATTTAGACAATAACTTGGGGGGATGCCAGCACCATTATAATCTCTGTGTTTTCATTCCCACAACTTCTGCATCTAAGTAGCTATAGAATCATTGGGTCACTTAGATTTAATGCAGTGACTGCCTGTTTCATGTAGATTATGGTTTACTAGAGGCTGTTTTAGACTTTGATGCCTTCTTACATTGCCTAATTCCTTTTTCCCTCTTAGACTATTGCTGACATCATCCGAACATGTTTGGGACCAAGAGCTATGATGAAGGTAAGACCTGCCGAAGTCCCTGTGCTGTGTGCTGGCTAGAAACACTGCATGTTTTACAGGTCAGGGCAAATATTGTTTCTCCCTTTCTGTTGCAGATGCTTTTGGACCCTATGGGTGGGATCGTGATGACCAACGATGGCAACACTATTCTTAGAGAGGTGAGTTTCTCCTAAAGGATTGTTTTGTTTAACACGTGAGTTAAAATGTTCTAGAATACAGTGAAGTAGCTGCCAATGGAACTGTGTTATTTCGCTTTGGTCCTGAAAGCCAACAAGTAACTAAACAGCAGTACCAAGAAGGGTGCTTACTGGGGAGGAATTAAACATTTCTAGCTAATTCTTTCTCTTCAGGAGAGTAGATTTGGCCCCAGGGGAGTAAGTTGTGGTGGTTTCCCAAGATTGGTATAAATTTGATGTTAATTATAGTTATAATCACTTGTATGCATCAAAATCTAGTGAGTAGATGCTTGCTTTTACCATGCAAATAGTTAGACCAAGAAATCACTGTCTAAATAACATCACAGAATTTTTAGTGCCTAAAAAACTGTGGGAATACTGTGAAACATAAGGGATTATTTTCTATCTTGGAAAAGAAGAAAATTCTTTGCCAGAGTTGGATAGAATGCCTTTGATCGCTTAGACGGTGTGGTGTTTGTTCCGTTGAGTAATACAGAAGTTTCAGCTTTAATACTTTGGACCAAAAGCATGCCGTTTGCCTCTCTACAGATTCAAGTCCAGCACCCAGCTGCAAAGTCAATGATTGAGATCAGCCGTACTCAGGATGAAGAGGTTGGAGATGGGACCACATCTGTAATTATCCTTGGTAAGAAGAGCGACTAAGACGTGTGCTTTTTATGAAAGGGTAAAGCTGAAGTTCGTCCTGTTTCAGGCTAATTTAATTCTTGTATGTGATAGTGTTCACATGATCAGATACTTCTGATTAATTTTGTGCTACTTCTTGGCCCAGCAATGTTACATACCTTGTTACCTGAACAGTTAGCAGCAAAACGTTTTGCTTCTGCTCTCAGTTCTCTGATTAGACGCAGAGGAGTTATGTCAAAGGACTCTACTCCATAACCTTTGGTGCATCTACTGCTTTTTTTCCCCCTTGTTTCCCACACCTGTGTTTGCTCATCAGAACCCAGTGAGTATGTCTTGATGAGCCACATAGTTATGATTTTCCTACCCTGATTTTTTTTTAACCATTAAGAGAGCATTAGGTTCGTTATATGCTTGTTATGTGACCAGCTCTGTGCTTCAGAGGGTTGTATTCTTTCCCCAGAATAAGCGCAATTAAGTACAAGGGAAGGTACAGATGGTGATAAAGCTCTCTGCATGGACAGCAGATACTTTTTGTCTGTGGTGGTCTCGTGTCTTGACTGATGATTGTTCTGCTAACTCATCTGGGGGGTTTTGATGTTTGTTTAGCTGGAGAGATGCTGTCTGTTGCTGAACACTTCCTTGAACAGCAGATGCACCCGACTGTGATCATTGGGGCTTATCGTAAGGCCCTGGATGACATGATCAGTATTCTAAAGAAAATTGGGTAAGTATGGGCTGTGGGAGCTGGAGAAAAGGAGTACAGCGTTTTACTACTGCTTAAAGATGATTCTTCAGGGAATCACACTAGTAAAATACAATTAAATATAATTAGGGAAGGACGAAATGGAATTGTGAATAGGTTGTAGCTTGAAGTAATATTCAATTTGCTGTTTTTTTTCCTTGTCTCAGCACTCCAGTGGATGTGAACAACAGAGAGATGATGCTTAAAATAATAAAGAGTGCTATAAACACCAAGGCAATAAACCGCTGGTGTGACTTGGCCTGCAGCATTGCTCTGGATGCCGTCAAGACAGTGGAGTTTGAGGAAAATGGCAGAAGGGAAATCGACATCAAGAAATATGCTAAAGTAGAAAAGGTGAATATGTCCAGTGGGAAGAATTTTACGTGCTGCTGATCTGCAGCCTGCAAACATAACCCTTGAAGATATTTTACTGAGTGCTATCAGTAATGCTGGTGTAGAGTGAAAAGAATGGGGCGCTTATTTCAAGGTTTTAGAATATTTGTCAGAAAGATCATTTCAGTTATTTTGATTTGAATCTTCCAAAACCATGTTGCTAGGCAGTAGGATGTGAGCAGTTTCTCGAGTTCTTTCATGGCTTTTCACTTAGTAATATGTCAGTGTGCTCTTACTGTTAACTCAGATTGTGATATGGATGCCATAGTTATTCAAGAGACCCTTCCTTTTTCTTCAGTATGCGGGCTGGATAGTTTTAAGAGCACAGGTAGACATGTTTTCATAGAGTAGACTAACTCACCTTATTTCCCTCCCATTTCCCCCTTTCTTGTGTCTGTCAGATTCCAGGTGGTTTTAGTGAAGACTCTTGTGTTTTGCGTGGAATCATGGTGAATAAAGATGTAACTCATCCCAGGATGCGTCGCCTTATTAAGAATCCACGCATCGTCCTTCTGGATTGCTCGCTAGAGTACAAGAAAGGAGAGAGTCAGGTAAAACAAGTCCTATTAGAGATATCTGTGACTCTTTTAAAACTAGTAAGGTGAACAAATTCACGTGACCAGCATGAGTGGAAGATGATCTCAGTTAACTTTTTCCACCTTTTTCTTCACGGTACTGAGCCCACAGCAGAATTAGCCTGTAGATGAGCAGGTTCCTAAAAGACTGCGTTGGGATCAATTAAGATCACTCAAGCTGAGGGAATCTGTGTTTAACTCAGTACAGAGTTGGGAGGAATACATTAAGATTTTGACACCTCTTTCTGTGCAGACTGATATTGAAATTACTCGGGAGGAAGACTTCGCCCGCATCCTGCAGATGGAGGAAGAATACATCCAGCAGATTTGTGAGGATCTGATCAGAGTCAAGCCAGACCTGGTCATCACAGAAAAAGGAATCTCTGGTAATGACATTTGTGATCCTCGCTTGCTTTGACTTCATAGCTAATAAGGTTGATGCTGTGTTACATGCACTATCCAATGATTTAAAAATAATAATAATTAAAAAAAAGACTTTGAATATGACCCCATTTCTTAGCTTTCTAGAGGGCAGTTGTACAGTGCAGGTGTTAAAGTTGGTTCTTGAGGTTGCCTTATGAGCATGGACACTTTAATAATGTTTTATTATTCCAGTATTTGGAAACAATATCAAAACATAAGTGAGGTTGAGTCTAGCAGACCATAGGAAAGTGCACTGGAATTTTGCCTTGCAGCTTGGTTTAAGAAGCAATGTTTAGGTGTTTCCTTTCCATGACCCTTTATGGGTCTCAAAAATAGCAACAAGTTTATGATGGTGCTGCTGATTCATCAATAAAATTGCACAAACCTGATTTCAGACTTGGCCCAGCACTACCTGATGAGAGCCAACGTCACAGCGATCCGCAGGGTGAGGAAGACGGACAACAACAGGATTGCCAGGTGAATGCTCCCTCCTCGCTGGAGCAGAGTCTTGCGGTCCATTGCACTGAGTTGTTTCATTCAATCTCAGCCTTTCTCCCCAGTTATTTGTGAGCATCTAACTTGTCTGTCCTTTGGCTTGTGGCCCAAACTGTTGTGTAACCTCGGGGGTAGATGGACGCTCGAGCATGTGTGACTTTGCTGCAGCTCAGTTTCTGGAAGAGACCTTGACTGCCGTTTGTGTGCTAGGGCTTGCGGAGCTCGCATTGTGAGCCGCACAGACGAGCTGCGGGAGGAGGACGTGGGAACCGGAGCCAGGCTCTTTGAAGTGAAAAAAATAGGAGACGAGTATTTTGCCTTCATCACTGATTGCAAAGACCCCAAGGCTTGCACTATCGTTCTGCGTGGAGCCAGCAAGGAGATCCTAGCAGTAAGTTATTACGTGTTCTGCTTTCCCTCCTGTCCTGGCCACCTTCTTCATGTCAGTAAGGCCTTGCTTCCTTGCGAGGAGCTATTGTGTGTGAGTGGAGCAAGTGCCAGTTTCCTCTGGATTCCGGAGTGAGGATTCGGAGCGACAAAGAATCCCTGTCTCATGTGCTGTGTAGTCAAGGCAAAACTTTTGTAGTGCGGCATGTGATGAGCCCGGCAGACCTTGGGCTGTGCACTCACTGCTGCCGGTGAGCTACAGTTTATTTTGCAGCCAATAAATCTGTGCTTTTGCCTTTGTCCATTGCAGGAGGTGGAGCGCAACCTCCAGGACGCCATGCAGGTGTGTCGCAACGTCCTCCTCGACCCGCAGCTGGTGCCAGGAGGGGGAGCTACCGAAATGGCCGTTTCTCACGCGCTGACAGAGAAGTCCAAAGGCATGACGGGCGTGGAACAGTGGCCCTACCGGGCGGTAGCCCAAGCTCTGGAAGTCATTCCCAGAACGCTGATCCAGAACTGTGGTGCTAGTACCATCCGTGTGCTGACCTCGCTCAGGGTAAGGCACGTGTCTTCCTGAGAGACTGGACCTCTTTGTGCCCCCTCCTACCTCTCAGATCGATCGTGCTTCTGTGTATTCTGATAGCAGCCTGTCATACTATCCAGGGGGCAGCTTTTTCATAGTTACAATAGGCTTTTTTACACTAAAGGAAACCTTTTTGAAACAACCTATTTGTTGAAGGTGATCGAAAGATTGGGGTTTTTGTGGGTTCTTTTGCATTAGCTGGTCTGCAAACATTTTTACCAAAGTTTTGTGCCAAAATATGAAAACAGGAAAGGGGAATTATATAGTTTGTTTGATGTCCCAGAGTTAAAGTTTGAAGGTGAAAAAAACTGAAGTCCTAAACTTTGAGATTAGGTCGGGTAGCATGAGAAGGAAGGGGTTTACATCGTGCTCTGTAACAAATACTCTTGTATAAACTCCACAGTTGAGAAAATTCTGATGATTTCTTACCATTTTGGTAAGTGCCTGATCAGTTCGAGTTCCTAAAGCTGAATTTGCTGTCTTACTCTGCCAGAGGTGACTCTGGAGTAAGCTTTCGCTTCGTTTACAGGCAAAACACACTCAAGAAGGCAGCCAGACGTGGGGAGTGAACGGTGAGACCGGAGCCTTAGTCGACATGAAGGACCTGGGGATCTGGGAGCCTTTAGCTGTCAAATTGCAGACCTACAAAACGGCAGTAGAGGTAAGGAAGAAACCAAGTGAATCTCCGTAGTGCATCTTTCGGGGAGGGGCGTGTTACTGCCCGCGTGCCCAGATGCTGAGATAAGCCCCGCAAACTGTGGCACGTGCTAATGTGTCAGCTCATATCTAGCCAGTACAGGAAGCAACGTGATAAGGGATGCAGCACGCGTGAGTGGCCAGAGCCTGGACTCCGGCGCTCAGCAGAGCTGCGTTTTGATCCCTACCCTGAACTGAAATGTGTCATTCTCCATCTCACCTGTTGCTGCCAGCTGAGCTCGTTAGTCTCGCAAGGACGGGCCGTTCTGTGCAGGGGTCAGACTTGGCCGTGGCTGAGAAATGCGGTGTCAGCAGTATGCTGGAATCCAGTCGGTGGCACTGGGAGGTTCTGCGCTTTGATCATCCGACTGGCCTTGCGCGAGCTGTGCTCCCCCTCTTAAAGATCACATTTTGAACGCTGGTGTTAGATCAAAGGCAGTTGCTCAAAGGGATGCGCTTCCCTTTCCTGTCAGTCAGCGAGAAACACCGGTGTCTCCCCTTTCACGGGGTGCAGAGCCGCTCGCTGCTCCCCCCGGCTTTGATGGGTTCGGTGTCCTTTCCGCTGTGACATGTTGCCACCTGCTGTTCAATAGCCCTGTGGTGAGAGATCATTTAATTAGAGGCAGCTGGTTCCTTGCTGTGAAAGCCAGGTGGGTTGGATTTTACTCTTATTCAGGATGGGCCCTGGACTAGACTTTAAAATAGTGTTAAGTAGGGCCCTTGTCCTGGGCCGCAGTGATTCCTATGAAATAGAGACCGGGTGGGAAGCTTGTGCACATGCAGCCCTGCAGAGGAAGCCAGAAGCCCTGCAGCAAGCTCCTCTCTCACCTGGCTGTGGGGTTTCTCCCTAGACTGCTGTTCTCCTCCTCCGTATCGATGACATTGTTTCGGGGCACAAAAAGAAAGGCGACGATCAAAGCAAGCAGCCCGCAGCTCCGGAGGCAGCCCAGGAGTAGAGGGGTCGAGTCACCCACGGGAGGAGCCAGGCGCCTCGGACTCGGCTGCGGGAAGAGCTCAGCGGAGCGGCGCGGCTTCTCCCTGTCCCGAGGCTGAGCCGGGGCGAAGTCTGAGAATTAGTTTGTCTAAAGTCTGTGGGTGGGGAAAAAAGAACGTGAATGTGGCGAAAGAGCCGGTGTCACATATGTGCCCCTGTTCTGTTTGGAGACACTGATGCTTAATTTAAGTCTATACTGTAACTTCTCATTGCTGTTTGCCTCGGTAATAAAACACGTCACTTCAGTCTGTTTTTCTGCATGTTTATTGCAAGTTTGCGGGGGAGGAAATGGGGAACTGCTCGGTCATCGCCCTGCCGGCTCGGTTCGAGGTCGGGAAGTCCTCCCCCACCCTGCTGCCGGGGCAGCTCGCCGCAGCCATCGGTGGCAGCCTCGGCGGGGCTTTCTGGGTGGGGACGGACCAAGCCTGAGCCCTTTCCTCCTCCCGAGATGCAGAGCATGAGGTTGGAAGATGGTTACATGAGAGGAAAATATCAGGGGCCTGGACTTGACGCTGTGGGTGCAAAACCTGGCCCCGGCGCGTCCAGCCTGCTCTTTCTGCTGCCCCTGCCCTTCCCCTTTCGCTGGAAGGAGTCGGGAGAGTTGGGACAAGTGGCCAAATTGCTGGGTTTTGTAACCAGGCCGCAATTTTGCAGCGTGGATACAAAACTGCCAGGAAAGCAACAGGTTCTTGAACTGAGACGTCCCTGGGGAGGGAGCGGAATGAGCTCCCGGCGCCGGCAGGCAGCTGGCAGCATCTGTCCGGCTCCAGCTCGCGCCTAGCACAGCCGGCTGGGAAATCGGTGGCAGGGCGGCGGCGGGGCGCGTCGGCTGCTTGCTGCCAGCAGGGCAGCTGCCCTTCGCCGCTGTCGCTCCCCGTGAAATCCCGTGGCAGTGGGGCCGGCCGTGGGCGTCCAGCTGCCCTCAACGCAGCGCGACCCCCCTGTCCAGGGGGGTTGGTGGGCACTGAGATGCGGCTCAGGCTGCAGCCGGGTGCCCCCCCCCCGCGCTGGGGGGGACTCACCCTCGGCAGGGCCACCCGGCTTCCACCGAACCCGGCCGGCGTCACCCCAGCCGCCGGGGAGGCCCCCGCGGCGATTCTTTTAAAGGCGGCGGCTCCTTTAAGAGTCTCCCGCGCCTTCGCGGCGCTGCGCCTTTAAGGGGGGGGG
>PTFA01000356.1:151717-184486 GCA_003342895.1 Casuarius casuarius
AGGATGGGGGAGATCCATGGGATAAGGGGGAGACCAGGGGGAGGGGGATGGAGAGGATCCTGGGGGAGTACGAGGAAAGGAAAGGGGGCGTGGGGGGTCCAGTGAGGTGAATCAGGACAAGGGGGGTGGAGGAGGGACGTGTGTGGGGCGCAGGGGGATGGGGCAGGACACAGTGGGGGGCACTGAGGGAAGGAAGTGTGGTGGGTGCAGGGGGATAGGGCAAGATGTGGGGGGATATGGAGAAAGGGGGAGCTGGAGATGGAAATTGTGGCACTGGCAGCGCACAGGGAATGCCCGGGAAGGGGAGGAGAAGAGGGTCCGGTGAGAAGGCGCGTGGGCCAGGGCACGTTCCACCTGCGTGGAGGGCAGGACGGCTCCAGTTGTAGATCCTTCCAGTAACACGCTTGCTGGGGCTCCGCTCTCCCCTACGTCTCTGCACTGTGTGTTCGAAATGTTGTCGGAAGAGAAGATTCAGGAAATCCCGGCGGCCTCGGTCGCTCGCCCCGACAGGGACGAGGTGCCGTTGCGGCAGCACCGCGCGGCAGTGCCCCGCACCCAGCTGCCCCGGGCGCTGCAGGAGGCACCTCCGGGGAGCGGGAGCGGGGGCCAGGCCAGCCTCCGCTCTGCCGGTGACTTGTTTTGCGACTGCGGCCCAGTCATTGCCCCCTTCTGTCTCAGTTTCTCCATCTGCGGAGCAGATTCATACTGGAGTTTCAGGAGTGACGGTGTGGTTTCGAAGATGAGCAGGGTGGTGAAGGCAGGAAGCAGAGTTCATGCTAGGGTCCGTTCCCAGTTGTCTTGCTGACTTGCTCGATGACATTGGGCATGTCCTTTCCTCCTTTGGAACCTCACTGCCCGCCTCGCCTCGCCTCCCTCTGAGAAACGTGGTGAGATCCTTGCCTAAAAGTCCAAAGCAGTAGCAGGTTTAAATGCTAGCTGCTCGAATTCGTTTCTGTGTCCCTAGTGCGCTTCATGCAAGCTCGTCTCCTGTGCTTTGAAGTTATATTACTTTTTTTTTCTTTTTTTAATCGCAAAGCTTGCAGTAAAATGCAATGGCTTGGGTTATTCAAGGTGCGGGCTGCGCTATCGCGCTGGAAGCGCCTCCAGGGCCGTGGAGCGCTGTATCGGCTGTCAGATCGAAACACCCCGTTTGATCTTAGGGGTGTCTTCCCACACCCGCTCGTAACTGCACTAGCGCAGCGTAGCAACGCGCCTCCTGTCACCCGAGGTGCGGCGGCAGGGATTGGAGAGGATGTGTGCGCTCCCAGGGCATCCTGCTTGCAAAATAAAACACATTTTGTTTCAAGCACCTTCTCGTTGGTTTAAGACGTGTTTTACGCTGCGGTTACAATGGGCGAGGAATGTGTGTGGGCAGTAATTGCTTCTCAGCTCACCTGACACGCGGTAACTCACTGCTGCTGAAGCTCACAAGTGAAAGTTCCTTCTCATGCGTTTGGTCATCAAGGCAAGGAAGAGGTTGTTTTCTGTTTACGTTTTTATGGCAGAATTAGGTGCATGCTCGCTTACAGCATTTTCACAGCAGAAAATCACATTCCTCTAGTCATGTCTTTTCTTTTAGCTCGAAGTAAGTACTGTGATTTTACTGCAGCATTTACAATATCTGCAGTGGTCACAAATTTTCTTGCTGTGTAGCTGATAGGTCTCGTAGGAAGCTTTCTACCTTAACAGCCTCTTGTGAGATTTTCTGTTTCAGCCTGGCGTTTGGTTAGGCGGGGGGTAACTTACCCTCCCGTGAGAAGTACTGTATTCGTTGCACTTTGTGTGATGGCTGACTACTGTCCCTGGAAACTTTGGCCGCCAGGTTAGACTGTGCCTTTGAATCGCAGATGTTTGAATGTCACAGTCCTGGCTATAAACCGTGCTCACACAGGATCAGCTTGGTGCCAGCTGGTTTGCGAGAGCAGCGGGAGTTGAGCTCAGGTCTCTGCAGTCCTTGGCCAGTGCCTTAGCTATGACAGTGTCCTTTTGGAAGTGAGGTTGCCCACCTCCGTTTGTAGGATGCCCTTTGATCTTTTCCATTTAACTCTTCCTGGGGTGATAATCCCTGGCTTTCACTGGGTTATACTGGGTGCTGTTTTGCAAGGTACTTTTTAATTTAGGGTGACTATATTTCTTTTACCTGATTCTGGGTAACCGTTGCTTATTGCCTTTGCACGACTCTTCTTTTTATTCTGAGCGATATTATTTGTGTACTGACATGCCAGAATACAAGTGAACGGCTGCAGCTCCTCTCCTTGAGACATGTTGTACTCCTCGGAGGCTCTTACTGATGTGTTAGATAAAGGAATAGAGAGCATGAATAATTCTCCCTGCCATCTTGCCCCCGTCCCAGAATGCTAATGGCACAGGAGGAAAGCGTTGGATCTGTTCCTGCGTGGCCGAAGAGGACTTGGCGCTGGGCTTTTTCCACCCTGCTTGGCATGATGTGCTGCACTCGGTTCTTTTAATAGCCTGGTGTCTGATTTGCTCCCTCCGTGGTTCTGAGGTGCTGTCTGAAAGCAAGGTTTAAACGCAGCAGGTACAAAAATGGGTGCTGAGACAAAATTTGACGACTTACCCCCTCAGTGTAATTCAGCCCGTGGTCTCAGGCCGCCCAGGGCCCAAACTGCTAAGCTGCATTTTAATCAGCGCGCGATCTGCCTCTCCTGCGTTGGTATTCCCGAACTTTTCGAAGTGAGCCCGTCTCCTGTCCCTTTGTATCCTCATCGCGGCCCCTTTCCTCACTGCCCGCAGCGAGGGATCCCTGCAGCTCTTCGCTGGTTGTCACAGCGTCGTCTTCGCTGCGGCCCCCGCTTCCCCCAGCAGCAGCCTGGAGCTCGCGCTGCTGAGACCTTCGGGCGTGGGGTCTGCCTTGTGCCTTGCGGCTCAGCAGCCCGCGTCCTCAAAGATAAATCTTGCCGCCCTGTGGCTTTTGGGTCACCAACCCTCTGCTTCTTTATGAACCCATAAAAAGTAACAGAAAGGACCGGTGTCTCCAAGCCCCGTCGCTGGCTGTTGTAGGAAGCGGTGTTGTGTGGGAGGTGCCCTTCGGATGCCTCCCGCTCTGTGCTGGAGGGGAAGGTGAAATACCCTCCAAGGTCCCGCTGAGATCGTCCCTGGAAGGAAACGTTCGGCAGGCGTCTGAGCCCTGGCGCGTGTGAGTAGACGTGGTCCTCAACTGCTCCGTCGCGTTTCTTGCCCGCTGATGGCGCTGGCAGCCGCGTAGCTGTCTGTCTGTTTGGCTCTCAGAGAGGGGCTCTGGCAACCGCCTTTTGAGTAACTCATGTCATTTCATGGTGTCACGTTGGGCAGTATCGAGACGCGTTTCTGTTGCTGCTGAGCTCAACCAGATCCTTAGATGAGACTTTTTGACACTCTTCTAGATATTAAAAAATAGAGTCTTTTTTGACACCACTGAGCGGTGAGGGAACTTGGACCTTGTGCCCATAAAGGGAACTGAATGTAATAAACGTCAGGAGAAGGGGCCGGTGTGGGGCCTTCGACTACAGTAAACTTGCACCCGAGGATGTGTACCCAGGTTCATGCCTGCGTGTGCTGGCGCCCATCCGAAGGGCTGGCCGTGTCCTTGGATGCAGGTGTCTAGTGCTTGTAGTCACCGTGAAGTCATTTCCCACTTGAGATGTCAGAGCTTGCACCAGCCGCACAGCAGCTGCTGCTTTGGAGCACAGAGAGAACATTTTTAAAGCTACTTGGGAGATGTAGGGACTACCTGTTTGGGGAATTGAAGCTCATAGATTTCCTGCACTTCTCTTTGGGAGTCAAATGAATCAGCAGTTCCTTTTTCTTCTGGTCACCCTTCTGCCTAGGAAACGGCAGCTCGCTGCAAGCCGCGCTGCTTCCTGCTGCAGCGCTTGCTGCAGAGGGTCTTTGGGAGCTGCAGCGACAGGACAGTAATCACAGGTTGCAGTGAAGAAACGTCCGTTGCCTGCTGCTTTGGTGAGATCTATTTTGGGGAAGTGAGATGTATGTGTGATCTTTTCTTTTTCCACCGGTATGCTGTGAGTGTGGACTAACACTTTACAGTTAGTTCCTTTTACGTGCAAGAAAGCGTTTTACTTGCTTGCTTTTGGAGAGTACGAGGTTGTTGGATAGAGTTTGCAGAGGACCTTCAGGCCCCGTGAGAAGGATGCTAGGGAGCAGGTGTTGCTGTGGATATCAAGGTTTGTAGCAGACTCCTGTGTGTGATTCTCACTCTATACTTGGTTTTCTTCATGATTATTTAGGAAGAAGTTGGTTCAACTCTGTGGTGTTTTGATCTCCCAAACCGTTGTGTAAGGTTATCCTCTTCCCCACGCTCCTCTTCCTCTGTCAGGTTCTGTGGTTTACTGAAAACCAGTGAGAGGTTTTCAGTTAGTCTTGGATGAAGAGTTTCCTGAGACTTATCCTGAGTTGGCCCATTTTGTCCCCTTGAGCTCCTGAATGTTCTGCTTTTCTTCTCTGGTGAGACTCCTTCTGGCGTGGTGGCTTGGGGAAGGAGACCTGCCTCGCGAGTGAGGGCTGGCATCTGAAACCGTCGGTTACTTCACAGTGAGATCTGTCGTTTTCGAGGCAGCAGCATCTGGTTTTGCATGCCCGTGCGAGTGTCCTGTACGCAATCTGGTGACCACTTGTGCACGCCGAGAAGGTCTGGGAAGTTTCAGGCGTTGCACAGGGCTCCGAGCGTGACGAGGAAGTTCGCTTTCTGCAAGCGGTGGAGGTTTCTGTGGGGGAGGCTGCTGGGAGCATCTAACAGCTCTGCCTTGCAGAGGTTTGCTCTGATCAGGTCCGTCTCACTTGGTACTTACGAGGCATCTCGCTTGTCTTCGTCTCGTTCGGTGTGTGGCACTCAGCAGGAGGAACGGTAAAGGTATAAGAGCAAATGAGGGATGCAAAGTTGGTGGGGAAAACAAGAGCAGCTAGCAGCTGGGGATGGCTTGGGGGACACGTTCCTTAAAGAGGAGCGTGTAGAGTTAAGAGCTGGGGAAAGTTAATTTCAAGAGTCGGTGCAGTGGCATCAAATAAGGCTGAACAAAGGCAGAGGTTTGGAGATGATCTCTCTAGGTAGAGAGGGTATAACGTGGCTTTTCGATTTTTTGCTTTATCGAACTGTCCTTGAGGTATTGATGGGTGCACTTGCTGTCAGTGCTAATGCTTCTGCAAGTCCCTGATTTTATTTCACGGCGGCGTCCTGGAATCGTAGCCTGCTTCGTTCATAGCTTCCAGCTGTTGCGTGCTTGAGGTTTTACACACGGTGGCATTCCTCCTCCGGGAGACGGGAGAGTCTCGGGCAGTGACTCGCAAACGTGGTTTTTGCTCAGACACTCGGAAGTTGCTTGGTCTGTCTTTTAGCCGGCTTGGGGAGTGTGTGGGGGGAACTCTTAATAAATTTGGTATTTTAGAGTGTTTTTGTGTGTCCGTGTCATCCTCATCCAGAGATCTCTAAGAGCTTTAATCAATGAATCGCTCTAACAAAGATCAGGAAGTTGTGGCAGATGGAAATGAAGCGAGTTGCCTTCTTTCGTAGGCGAGTTGGTGAGGGAGCAGGAAATGGTGGACTTTTGACCCTTGTCCTACCAACACAGTAATCATTAGAAACAAATCCATTCTTTAATCATGCAGTTTACTATATCTAAATAATCTGTGTATTTGTGTATGTATAATATGTTTTAATTGCAGAGGTTAAAGGTTACTAGTATGTCCAAAGACACTTCTGATTTTTTTTTTTCTTTTAACTGTAGAAATAATTGGCATTTTTGACTGCACAGGTAGTGATAATGGCTGATTTGAAGCAGAAATATTAGTGTATATAACTCTGTTTTTTCCTTCTTTCCCTAAGCTTTTCAAAATAGTGTGCAGAAAGGAAATCGATGAATATCGTGTTGGTGGTATAGTGCAGCTCATTAATAACGGAGTTAACTAGGCTGGTATGGTTCTGCGCAGAGATTCTAGATCTCCTAAAATACTCCCAGATAACCGGCCGTTCTGAAGCTCTTCTTTCTGTGTTACCTTGCAGGGCAGTGGTAGAGGCTGTTCATCGGCTGGATCTCATCCTTGGCAATAAGGCGGCGTATCAAGAAGTGTTCAAGCCAGAGAACATCAGCTTGAGGAACAAGTGAGTTTGGGCAGAGGATTTATTTTTTATATTTGATCAGGAAAAAAATGTATGTGAATTCATACATCAATAGTTGTACCCGTTGACCAGGATTCCTCCAGGTTTTTAGAGCAAAGGCCATACTTTGGGTCTGTAATTGAATGCACCTAGTTGTAGAGTCCGAGTCCATGGCTGGAGGCTTTCCTTAGTGCCGTCGTAGTACCAATAAGTCATCTTCATGGTGGCTAATGACTTCCTTGTAATTATCTTAAAATACCTATATGGTGAAGAAACTTCCTATATGTGCATGAAATCTTTTATCAGGTTTTGGGGGTGCCTAGAAAGGGTGGTGTTTTTTTTTTTTTAATCTGTGGTCATAGACAATTTATGACATTACTGCGATTTCAAAAGCTACCGGTGGCCAGCTGGGGCAAGGTAACCGATGGAGTGTGTGGCTTTCCCAGCTGCTGCTGTGTGGGAGTGACACAAGCTGCACCATCCCCAGATGGCCTAGCTCATCCATAGTAATCGATTCAGATTTTCCTCTTCCCCGCTCATGTAGCGGCAGCTGTATTTGAAGCTGCTGTAGCTAAATGTGCATTCTCCGCTCTCTGTCCCAGGCTGCGGGAGCTGTGTGTGAAGCTGATGTTCTTGCATCCAGTGGATTATGGGAGAAAAGCAGAAGAACTGCTCTGGAGAAAAGTTTACTATGAAGTTATCCAGCTCATTAAAACAAATAAAAAGGCAGGTATCTGTGGCTGCTGCATGAGAAGGTCTCCGGCCATGCAATGGGTCAGACCGAGTTAAATGCTTCGTTTGCCTGGAGAAGTTGTGGTTTGAATGCAGGGCAGGAAGCCAGGCACTCCTGAATTTTAATCATGGAGCTGACATACACTTTCTGTCTAGCTACGGGCAGGTAACTTCTAATGATCTCCCCAGAGAGTTGCAAGTGCAGAGGATATTTCAGCTTTGTTTACTTAATTTTTGTCTTCCCGTCTTCAAAATAGGCATATCTCCATGTAAAGTGAGTGCCAGTGATAGTCTTAAGGGGCTTTGTCAGTGCTGATTAGTTTTCCTAGAGTTGATGACTGGAAAATACTCAAGACATTCACATTTAGTTGTATTTTCTAATGCTCTGAACTCTGTCCTGGTGATCTGGTTGTCTGAATGTAATTAAGGTGTGCTCTAACCAGATGTGTTAATCTTTTATTCCTCATTGCCGCAAGTGCTTCTCCTTGATATTGACCCTTAGTAAATACCACTACATACAACATTTTTGAGCAAGAGGAGGTACAGAACTGCAGAAAAACACTTACAGCTGAGATGCCTGCTGTCTTGCTGCATGCTTGGTGTAACTCGGGTTGCCAACCTAAAAAATTACGTGGATTGCGTTAACACGTTCTTGCTTCTCCTCCCTCCAGCACATTCACAGCCGTAGTACTCTGGAGTGCGCGTACCGGACTCACTTAATCGCTGGCATAGGATTTTACCAGCACCTTCTCCTCTACATTCAGTCTCACTATCAGCTGGAGCTGCAGTGCTGCATTGACTGGACTCACGTGACGGACCCCCTCATAGGTCAGTGTCCGGCCTGTCGGGCTCCTGAATCCCGGACAGGTGGCTTCCCCTTCTGCCAGCCCCTCTTTGGTTTAGCATTTGAGGGATTAACTTTTTTTCTGATTAGCCCATTATCTGTTTAGAACAGCCTGTCTGCCCTGTTCTCTTTTCCATGCCTTTCCTCCCCCTAATATCTGTACTGAACTAGGGAAGCAAGAAGGGTTGGAACATGTCAGAAAGCACTCGTAGAACATCTTTTAGTAAATGTTTGGTGATGGCAGACTCTTAGGCAATTTTGGAAGAGTTCTTCCAGCTGTACAGATTGTTTTAATAGATTGAAGAAGACAACAGAGCCTTTGTGGGAAGAGGTTCTAGAAATCAGCAGACTTTGTCAGAACACCTTATTCACTTAGATGTAAGATATTGTTCCTGCTCCTGGTCCCCTCTCTGTCTGTACTTCTTTTACATACTTCCCACTTGTGCACATGCTACATAAAGCTTTGGAACTGCCATTGACTCTTGGACTGAGAGCCTAAAGAAGCTACTGTAACACAGTAAGCTGCTATATGTTGGCTGTCTCAGGTAACTGCCGCTGTGCGTGCCCTTAGATGCCGGGTGATTTGAGGTTTCTTACCTCTTGGGGAAGAGGAGGAAGAGTGTTTACAGGCAGCAGTCGTGAAGCAGCTCTAGGCTGGGTATGCATTCGCATCCTAGATTATCGTGTAATAGTGCGCTCATCTTTGCTCCTGTCTTGTGCTCTGTATCTTCAAGGCACGTATTTCCGTCAGGTGGATCCAGCTGAGAAATGGAGCCTCAGTATCTCTTGTGAACTGTATTAGCGAGGGTTTAATTGACATTTTTAAAGCTGGCAGGGGGAAGATGACACAGAAATTGGAATAAAAGAAGTTAGTATGTCTTTAGCAATAGAACATTTTAGTTGCTGGTATCCTATTCTTAGCTTCTGGGAGATGATTGTATCATGATCAGCTTTGAAATGTCATTTTAAAAGGCAGATGTCCCTGGCAACTGTTGCTTTGAGAAATGTAGCTTGGTACTGCAGAATTAATAAATGCTCAAAACACACATTCCAGCTGGGTTTGTACTCTGTGCTATGTGATTGCATTTAAAAGATTCCCCTTCCTCAGATTTCTTAATTTGTTCAGGCTCTTGTAATTAAAATGATGCAGCAGAGGAATTTGTAACTGGACATTAAAGATGAAACCTCGCATATCCGGAAATCATGTATGTGGAAGAATCGCATATGAAATACGAATTAGGGTGGACATAACTTTATGGTTATGTAAATGGGCACAGGAGGCTTCAAAGCAAAATAGGGAGGGAGGGTAGATCCCGCCGTGTCTGCGGGCACAGCTCGGAGGCGGTGTGTCAGTATAGTGTGACTCATGCGATGCCTGTTAGTAACTGGGAACCATTCCTCACTGGTCGCTTAATCCTTCAGATTTCATTTCCACCCTTTTAAACGAAGCCAAGAGGGAAGCAAGTCAGACTGCAGGCTGGACCGGTCTTCTCAAAAATATCTTCCTCTGGGATTTCTGCTTGAGGGATTTTTCTCCTGCAGAAGGTGGGAGGCCTTGGGAACAGGAAGACCGAGCCTAGGCTGGGCGCTCCAAGCCGTGACACTGCTCTGCCCCGTGGCAGTCAGTGCTCTCTGGAGAGAGGCGGCGAGCGCGGTAGACTTCCTCCCCAGCTCCAGCTGACCCGCTGCCCCTCTGGCTGAGGAGCAGGTGGGCTGGGGAGTGGGACGGTGTCTTGCCAGTGGCAGCCTCTCCCAGGAATTGAGTCATGTTTGATGGCTCACGTTAGTCAGAACAGCTGGCTGGAGCCTTCTCCTGTTGCTTTTGCCGCTTTCCACTGAGCTGCTTTTTTTCTGGCGGTGATTGTCCCTGCCCGACTGCAGATGCCCTGTCTCCAGCCCAGATTTCCCTTCCTGCTTTTTCCTTGCTTTACTTCCCTTCCTCCCTTTCTGGCTGGCCAGCCTGGAGGTCATTCAGCACCGAATCCAAACCTCAGTCTTGACGCAAACGGGCCGATTCCGTCCTCGGTGTCGGGGAGGGTCCGTCCAGGCTGAACGTCGCTGCCCGGTGCAGCGTGCCCAGCCTTTGTTCCGGCTCCCAGGGGTTTGCGCCAGCCCCTATCCAAAGGCCTCGTTAGCCATGCTAACAACATCAGCCTCTCAACAGGCCTTATTAGCTTGTGCTCGATGCTGTGTTAACACGATCACGTGGCTTGTAGACAGGAATTGGCCTCTGTCCTTTCGTCTGAGTGCGAACGGAGCCAGCTCTCTGTGGCATACCTCGCAGTCAAACTGAGTGACAGTCATTTCGGTGACTTAGCGATGCGGTGACATGCGCTGCCCCTCCTCAGCAGGGAGCTGGAGGAGGAGTCTGTGTCAACATGCGTTTTCCACGTTTTGACAGCAAGGGTCTATAAGATGCCACAGACAGCAGCCAACGCTGTGGTCTGAACATGTGATCTTTGTTCTCACCCGCTGAAATGTTGGGTGTCTCGGGCAGAGGCGTAGGCTGCTCGTGTGTCTTTCCAGCTGCCTTTTCCCAATGGTGTATGTGATTTTTGCGTTTCTCATGTAGGCTGCAAGAAACCTGTGTCTGCATCGGAGAAGGAGATGGAGTGGGCACAGATGGCATGTCACAGATGTCTGGTTTATCTGGGAGATCTAGGTAAGAACAGCATCATCTTCCAGGGCAACCTTTAATACAGAAAGGATGGTGCCTGTACAGTGTGCTGATTCCGTGATTGTTAGTCAGCTGCCATAGTTGCTTGCAGATGCCGTTTTCTCTTGGACCCATTCGTCAATGACTGGTTTAAGGCGAAAGCTTCACGGATAAGTGAGCTGCTGCAGATTGCAGAAGCTGTTTTTTAGTGCCAGTAGATGAGTTTGCTATTGGCAAACAACTGAATCTGTGGCTGTGTAAGAATGGAAGCCTCGACTTTATTTATGTTGCTTGGACAGTGCAAAGGAAGCTCGAAGCGGGGTGACTTCTCAGCTCAGACTTGCTTTAAGGTTGCCTTACAGAGCTGCTGTCACCAGCGTAAGCATGAATGAAAATCGGATTTGTTAAGCAATATTGTTAACTGATCCGGAACGATAGGCCACTGCAAAGCCCCAGGTTCTTTGTGAGTGTCTGGCTCTGTGTGTCATCCTTTATATAGCAGATGTGTCTACCCCACAGTCACGACCTCCTAAGTGTGTCAGCTCCTTGCTTGATTGTGAACACATGGGTGTGAAGGCAGTGAGAAAACATGTAACTGTGTGAAAAATAGCTATTTGAAGTGCGGCATGGGTAAATGTGCTTGACATGCAGCAGCCTTCAAATTCTTGAAAGCTGTTTTGGCATTGTCGTCGTGCACGAATCAGCCTAAGAATGCATTGCAAATGAGCGTCATATGGGGGCAGTAAGAACGACTTATCTGACTGGTGGGAGAAAAATGTGCTCCCCTCTTTGCGGTCCTTTCACCTAAGGTTTTCAAGATGCCTACCATTATCCAAAGGGATAATGATTGATAAGGTCCAGTCTAGATACCAGGCATTTTATTAAGTCAGCCGACTTTAGATTTCACACTCTGCTGTAGTAGAATATGGTCTGTTTGGGGTGCTGGAAAATGGAGCACAACACTGAGTTATTCCAAGGATGAATGAATCAGCACTTAACACGTGGAGCAGTAGATCTTATTCCTTTTGCTTACGTGCTGCCACAAGTGTTGAGAGATGTCCCCTTTGCCTGGAATGGCAGGGATTGTGATGTGCAGGACAGTGCAGTTAAAATAGAAGTGTTTCAAACTGTCCTGGCAAGTCCTGTACATTGCTGTGTTTTGCCAAGAGCAGTTCTTATTTGATGGATTTGTTGACTTGGCCAGTATTTCTAGGTTTGTGGTATTTTTAATCTGTAAGGAAACCGTGCTTCTCTGCAGAAGGGAAGAAAAGGCAGTAACTTCTGACTTCTGATGTGCTGTGTGTGGTTTTTCTTTCAGCTCGCTATCAGAATGAACTGGCAGGTGTGGACACAGAGTTGCTGGCTGAGCGATTTTACTATCAAGCCCTTTCTGTTGCACCACAGATTGGTGAGTGAGTTGCCATGAATTTTCATCGTTCAAGTCATGCTGCCATAACCTAAAAGCAATACTCTGTGACACTGCTCTATTTAGGTTTACATCTGGTTGCTGAGAGGGGAGTGGTTTTATTCCCCAGTTAAAACTGGTTTCTTCTAGTAGAATCTCTCTTTGGCAGGCAAGCCAAAGAGGGGAGTTAAAGCGAAGGTGGTCTTCTCAAATGACGTCAACTTACTCACCTGATTAATTCGGAGAGGCTTAAACTTCCACGAATGGGGTAAAATCATGTTCGTCTGGCTCAGGGAAGATCCAGCTGTCCCTTGCTGGAAGCAGAACATTACTGCTCATCCCCCTGTTCTAACAAGAGCAACAACAACAACAACAAATCTCACGTGCTTCTTTCTGCTTTAAGTGATTACTTTATGGAAGCACGCTGTGGCAAGAGTTGAGTGCCTATCTTATCTTAAAAAGGAAGCAGTTCCAGAAGGATGTCTTCTTTGCCCTGTCTTTACGAGGCTCTTCCGACTTGTTTGCTGTGGCTGATCCCAAATACCAGTAACTGACCAACATTTACGTAGCACGGTTGGCTGGGACAGAGCACTTGAATGCTGATAAGATGTTGTCCATGTCAAGAGAAATGCAACATATTGGGGTCAAGGCCATGTGCTTATTAATGGAGAGGACGAGACAGAACTGTCTGCTCTGCTTTCTTCTGCAGACAACCAGCAGGAAGCTGGGGAAGATCTAAAAACACTGTAAAACAGGGGGAAAAAGCTAAGTGGCTAAAAGGATCAGGTAGTCCAGACCTTTTGCAGTTATACTATTGTTTGTGCCACTCGGCTTCTCTCCCATGTGGAAATGTAGTGAGAAGGAAAGGATCTGCTTTCTAGCAGGGAGAACTGGGGAATTGCAAATTGATTCCCTTGCCCCTCTTTTTCTCACAGGCATGCCCTTTAACCAGCTGGGGACATTGGCGGGGAGCAAATATTACAATGTGGAAGCTACCTATTGCTACTTACGCTGGTGAGTGCCTGTGAGGATCTTCCTTTTTCTGGGCAAGGAATCAGTGCGCTGTGGTTGCCATTGCCAGATTTTCTGCTTTACTTCGGGCTTGTGACTTTTTCAGTGGATGAGTTTCAGGGGGATGGAGAAGGAGGGGGGTATTTCACCCTTGAGCAGGACCGATAGTAAGAGCGAGCCCTGGTCACACCAAATCCTCGTGCTGGTCGCTAAGCAAACACGCGGGACTGCAGTCGGAGGGCAGGCTTCCACCTGCGACCCTGTGCCCGGGCTAGAGAGAGCCAGGTCTGAAGGGGAGTGGTGGTGCCGTGTGAGGCACTCAGCACGGCGAGGTGGGTGGAATTCAGTTATCTGAACGTGGCCTTAAGGCACAGATTTCTAAAGGTGTGTAAACATTGCAGATGGAGCTGCAGTGCAGCTTGGAGGGGGTTTGCAGACATCAAGGGGAGTTAAGTACCCCAGCATGTTCAAACAAAAGTGCTAGGTACCTGTCTTTGTATTTATACGCCTGAATATCTTTCTAGTGAAGTAAAGCCGTAAAACGTGAGCAGCCTTGTGGCAAAGTAACTTTTGATGTGTTCTATTTTGGTATCTCAGCATCCAGTCTGAAGTGTCCTTTGAAGGTGCCTATGGGAACCTGAAGCGGCTGTATGACAAAGCAGCCAAAATGTATCACCAGTTGAAGAAATGTGAAACCAGGAAGTTGTCTCCAAGCAAGAAACGGTAAGAGCCCAAAGAAAAGGGAAGCGGTACCGGCTGAGAGTTTGCAATGCTATCGGTGTCCTCCTCTGGGAGAGGGTGGTGTCATTCCGAGCAGCAGGCACCTGGCCCTTTCGAGGCAGTGAGGGTTCCCAGAATTTGAGAGCTTTTTCTTTTTTTTCTTCCTTTTTTTTTTTCCCCCCTTTCTTTTAAACTGCCCCAGTGTAGATCCCATTCTTGGTCTCTTAGGTCATGGTCTCAGGAGAGAAGCTAAAGGCTGGATAGGTGTAGAGGTTGAGGCAAGGAGTTTCTCACTCTCCTCTTGAGCTGGTGCCTGTAGATGAGGGCTGAGATATATTGGTGGAAAGTAGAAGCATATAAACTGACTTTCTTCTCCTATTTCCTCAAAATGTAGATATCAATTGAGACCTGATTCACCTGTTAATAGAGCTGTGTTAGCCTCTCCCATTTCTGTGATGGGATACCTGCTTTACAGTGTTTTCTCCTTAATTTTTTTAGATGCAAAGACATTAAGAGGTTGCTGGTGAGCTTTATGTACCTGCAGAGCCTTTTGCAGCCGAAGAGCAGGTAAGGTTACGACAGATTATATCTTCTATTGATAACTCACAGTAGCAGGTATTTAGAAGTGGGAGAGATTGTTCCCTGCAGGATAACAGTGTCTGTGCTGAGGCTTTCTGCCAAAAAATCCAAGCCTCGTAAAGCCTTCTAACCTTGCAGTGAGAGCGAAGATGATCATCTTTCAAGGGAAGTTGAAATACCAAAGGGTTAAATACTTTGTGACTCTAGGTAAATTGAGCCAGTAGTTGAGTCCTGAGCCGCCGAGCTCGTCTGTGCTCTGTACCATGCCTTTGGTGTGTTCTAATGCCTTTTTCAGTCATCAAATGCTTTCTCCTGGCAAGCGCCAGATTTAGGCTGATTCGACTACAAAGAGTCACCATCTGCACGTGTGCAGAGCAGTTCATTGCACTCAGAAACCTGTAACCAAATACCTTGTTCAGAGGAACGAATAACATAACCTGTTTGTGTTGGAATAAATGGAAAGCTTTGTACAGCTGTGTGGCTTTTCCTGGATTTTCTCTGTCTCTGCTGGGAGGTTTTCAGGTGGTTCTAAATTAACCTCTTACTGCTTGAGATAGAGTAGGTATTTTAGAGGCTGAAATTAAATCCGCCATAGAATAATTTAGCTTGAAAGGAACTTCTGGAGGTCACCTGGTCCGGTCCTCCCCCAAAGCAGGGCCTGTTTTGAAGTTGGATTCAAGTTCGACGTTGGATCAGGTTGCTCAGAGCCTCATCCAGTTGAGTTTTGAATATGTGCGAGGACAGAGATTCCCCACCTCTCTGGTTTCTCTTGCAGTGTTTGACCACCCTCACTGTGGAATCTTTTTTCCTTGCATCTCATCTGTTCTTCCCCTTTCTGTGACTTGTGCCCATAGCTTCTCTTCCTTTTGCCGTGCACCTCTGAGAACAGGCTAACTCCCCTGTAACCACCTGTGTGGTAGCTGAGGACGGATTATATCCCCTCAAACCTTCTCTCTTTCAAGCTGAGTGAACCCAGTTCTCTTTGCCTCGTCTTATCACCATGCACTGTAGTCCCCTTGATAGCCTTCTGCTGGCCTAAGTCCAGTTTGTCACTCTCTTTTTGTCCTGGGGCCCCCAGAACTGGCCGTGGCTCTCCAGGTGCCATCCCCCAAGTGCCAAATAGAGAGGAATAATCACTTAAGCTGCTGGCTATGCTTTTCCTAGTGCAGCCCTGTATGTGGTTAGCTTTCAAATATTGACTTATACTAGAGCTGAACTTCAAGGCTCATTTAATATCCGCTTAACACATGTTTAGTGCATAAGAAAATAGGAAATTACTTCAATATCCCAAGTATGTTGCCTCCTGAAAAGGATTTACTAGATGTTTTGCAGACGAGGTTTTTTTTTTTTGTTAACTAGGAAACTCCTGTAGTCCATTATACTGAATACAGTGAGTGCTTCCTTTGAAGTAGCTCATGGCCGCAGAGGATTTTGAAATGTTCTTGTGGGGCTGCAAGTTAGGCAGAGCCATGGGAGGAAGAAAAGTTGAGTCCCTGGTTTGTGTGCAGCAGTGTAGTGTTTTAACTGAGCAGTGGATCTGAAACTTTTGCTATTTTTAACATTAAAGTGCACTGTGTATCTTAATGGGTACTGTCTGAGCTCACAGGGAGAAAGCCATCCAGTAGTTATTTAGGTTAAATATAAAGTATTTCTGAGATCTTTGAATTACATGAGCTAGAGAAATGTGAAGAATGAGTTTAATCTCCAGATTTTTGTCTGATTTTAAACTAATAATTCATGTTTGGTGACATGAGCCCATTACACTAAACAGTGCTAGATTAGCTGGCTCTCCTGCTTAGTGCCCGAGATGTGTAAATGAGGGCTGTGTTTGTTCCTGCTCTGCAAAAGTGTTGTTCTAGGCCTGGGAGTGTTTGAGTCTCCCCCATACATTTGCTGGTGACCCGTCTCTTTGCAGGGAGGGGATCTAGTTACCATTTGTCTTTAGATTAGCTGCTTTGGAGAGAGAAACACAATCTGATTCATCTCACTTGCTTCCCATAGCTGTTGCTGCCTGCAGTATTTTCCCTGCTGCTTTATCATGTCTAGTGCTAAATGACCTAAGTGAAGCCTCTGCCAGTTTTGGTTCAGTTTCCATGCAGACATTGCCAGGAACTTGAGTCTTGAATAATAATTCTTGTTTATTTTTCCCTCTTGCTAAGCTCTCTGGATTCTGAGCTGACATCTCTCTGCCAGTCCGTGCTGGAGGATTTCAACCTGTGCTTGTTCTACCTGCCTTCTCCTCCTAATCTGAACTCAACTAGTGAAGATGAAGAAGAGTACGAGAGTGGCTACTCCTTCCTTCCCGACCTCCTGATCTTCCGCATGGTGATCATCTGCCTTATGAGCGTTCACAGCCTCAAGAGGGCAGGTAACCAGTGCATTATGCAGCCATTCAGCTCTTTCATGAACAGAGGCCGAGTGATATGGGTAACCCTTGGTATTCCACTTAGGCAGAAGATCTAATCTTAATGGGCGTCCGTTTTGTGGGATAGCGGGAAGGTCAGTCTCCTCCACCTCATTATTCCATCTTGTTGCAGGTTCCAAGCAGTACAGTGCAGCCATCGCTTTCACGCTGGCCCTCTTCTCTCATCTGATAAACCACGTCAATATTCGCCTGCAGGCAGAGCTAGAAGAAGGGGAAAATCCAGTCCCAGCCTTTCAGAGTGACGGCACAGGTAAGAGGACGGAGACGATGCAAGCTGCGTCTGCCCAATTGCCTACCTGTATGGGTGGCTGTTGCTTCCCTTTCCTAAACCCCCTGGGCATGGGCTTTGTAGCATAGTGTCTGAGGGAATGGAGTGGTGTTAGAGGTGTCTCGATGTTTGACTGTTGGGCTGAAATCCCCAATGACAGGTAATTTATTGAGACAGTCTCCACTCGGAAGTTCTCCAAGAGTTTTGGGATCATCACAGGCTGAAAGAGTTGCTTTCCTTGTTGTAAGGAATTATCTTTCTGTGTCTCTTGGCATCTCATTCATCATCTATCTACTGCTGTCTGTGCTCTGTATTTTCTGTCTCTCCGTTTGCTGTTGTCTACTGGACTCTTTTCTCTCCTGTTGAGGAGGTGATCTCGGGTGAGACACCTGGCAGAGCAGCGTCCCAGGGAGGCAGGCCCTGCTCTGCCCACCTAGTATCTGTTCAGAGGAAAACGGGTCTTTCGTTTCCAACACAACCTGTTGAGCAGAGTTCAGCTGAAAGAGAATAAAACCCCTGAATCTTTCCCTTCAGATCAGTTGATTCATAACAGTTAGCAGAGTGTGAGAGTAGAGTTTTCTTGGCCAAAAGTGACAATGAATGACTCCTCCCCTGCCTGGGTTTTGAAGCTGGCAAGGCGACATAGGCTTGCAAAGGCTCTGAGTGTGTTGGTCGAGGAAGGGGTTGGGTCAACTCGGTCTGGTTACAGGGCAGGGTGGCTGGTTTAATCGAGCTGACTGGCGCGTGCGGTTGCCCTGCCTGGTGGCTCGCTGGGCTCTCTGACCACAGAAGGCTGGGGAGAGGGTTTGAGATTCACATGTGGATTTTGTGCTGGTCTGGCAGCATTCAGCACTGAGCTGTCTGATAACAGAGCAATACGACTTGAGCAGCAGGAATCCAGGCTTCCCAAGTCTTTCTGGCCGCCTTTTAGAAAGTGAGTCATCCTCCCAGGGTTGCTGTTACTTTTCCTCTGGTGGAGGACACTAATAGAAGTGATGGCTGAAGCTTGTACGGGTGGTTCCCTGGGCACAGGGCTGGCAACCAGCTTGCGTCACACATCGGTGCTCTTCTAACTTGTGCTCTCATTTTAAATGCCCGCAGATGACCAGGAGCCGCGGGAGCCCTTGAACTCCATCGAGAAGGAAGCTGAAGCTGACTTGGCCAATCACCAGCCCAGCGAGGAACAGCAAAAGAATGACTGCAAGAAAAGCAAGAAATACTCCCGCCTCTCTTGTCTGCGCCGCCGCCGCCACCCCCAGAAGGTGGATGAGAGTGACCTGAGCGAGGGCTTTGACTCTGACTCTAGCCAGGGCTCCACAAAGGGCAGCGATGGCTCAGAAAGTGGCTCAGAGAAGAGTGATGAGGAGGCGGAAGCTGCTTTTGATGTGGAGACGGACTCTGACATGAACAGCCAAGAATCTCGTTCTGACTTGGAGGACATGGAGGACGAGCCGGGTGAGGAGGGAAGTGGCCGAGGCAAAAGCGGGCCCAAAGAGGCCTTAAAAAACTGTGTGGATGGCAGCGGGCTGGGGGACTCTAAGAGCCCAAGCATCTCTAAAATCGAGACTCCAGATCCAGCAACCAACGGGCCAGGGTCCCTGAGCACTAATGACGCAAGCATAGCCAGTAATCTCCAGGCCATGTCTACCCAGCTGTTTCAGACCAAACGCTGCTTTCGCTTGGCTCCCACTTTCAGCAACATCCTCCTGAAACCAAACAGCGAGCCGCCTGTCTTGAAGGACGGAGTAGACAGCAAGCCATGTGTCAACGGAGATCTGGAGAAGCCCGGCTTGGCGGAGCAAGGTAAGGATCAGAGGTCTGGTTCAGTGGGGTATTTGTTGTTGCAGTCCTGCATAGAAAACTGCAAGCCGTAGCAGTCTGTTTCCTAAAATTCGCCCTTTCCGTTGTGCAAGTTCTCCTTCAGTCAGGTTTGGACCAGTAGGTCACCTAAGTGCTGGGCCAGACTTGTGCTGGCTGTTTCCCGAAGGAGTTTTACTGTTAATGCCGGATGTCCAGGACCACATGCACTGAACAAAAGGGCACCTGCAGCTAGTCTGTGTTATCTGCTGTTCTGCTCAACAGGCAGAGTAAGATTTCCAGCTAGATGCTGAGCAGCTCTAATAATGCAGAGGATAATTCCAGCGGGAATTAGAAGTTTGGATTATCTTCCTTTTTTCCCCCCCGTAATCAAACACTTATTCGCGCTTCTGGTGATGGACAGAGCAGACGCAGTCCAGCTGTCGGATTACAAACTCTGCAAAGGTCTCCTAGGTGCTTGTCCGCGAGTCGGCAGATGTGACCTAGCCGCGTGCGAGAGGAGCGAGAGCCAGTTTGTGAGCTTCTGCCTGCTGCGTCGCCGAGTGTTTGGGGCCGAACCAAGCTGCGGGTGCACGGCAGGTGGAGCTGCACACTGCAGCGCTCTTGCCACGCGCCTTGCAAAACTGAGTAACGTTCCGGGGAAAAAACGGCTCGAAAGGGAGCTCAGATGCACTCCAGGGCGTTGTTTGTGTTTTGGATAAAACCACACGGGCCCGTTTGGTCTTGTTTGTCATTCCTCCCAGCTTCCCTGGAGCAAGGAAACATTTTGCGTCGTGCTGCCAAACTCATGGGCCTGCAGCTCTGGCAAGATTCAGGCATTGCTTGGGCTCAGATTTGAAGGGGGAGCATTAGATCATGTTAGTGTTGAGTGGCTCCCAGCATTGCTTCATAACCACTTGAAAGAGACGAGGGTGAAGGAAGAAACAAAGGATTTTTGGTCTGTTTAACATTTTCCTTTATATATTCCCTGGGTTACACAGATGTTGCTGCTCCAGGAATATATTTGAATAGCGTGGCCGTGATGTCTTTATAGATGTAGGAACTGAAAGGTTGAATTAACCCATGTGCTTTTTTCTTTAAGCTCTCCTTGCTTCAGCTGGGCTGTTTCAAAACTCAGGCACCTTTGTGCTGTCTCTGTCTCTAAAGCTGAAGGACATTTCATGGTTTTAACCCTCTGCCCAGGATGGTTTCTGAATAAATTGCTTCCTCCCTTTTGATACTGAGGGTTTATTGAGGGGTAATTGCTGTGCTAATAGGCAGGAATGACTGCAGTTAAAATAAGGCACTGTAGCAAAGTGCATAGTAGATCCTCGGTTTGCTGCTACCTTGACCGCAGGTCACTCATTTAGGCAGCCTGGAATTTCATCCAGGGAAGTTACTGTGTCCTGGCAGCTGGCTTTGAGATCCTCAGGTCTGTGGAACTAAAAATTGCAAGGCATATTGGATGTTTAGATTCACTACCTGCCCCCAGCTAGTAAAATAGCCTTGGCTATTTGCTTCTCTTGTGTTGCCTGAAGGTTGGCACACAGCGTCCCAAACAGTGGTTGCTGGCTGCGGTCTCTAAAGTAAACAGCGTGGTCCTTGCTCTGGGACGTGCTGCCTCCCCCTGCTCTGTTAGTGGTGTCTCTGAGGCTGCTGCAGGGCCTGGGCAGTTGTCAGGTTTTCACAGGGAGATTTTAGCAGTCTTCTCCCAAGGAAAAGTAAAATTCAACAGTGAAGACCCTCTTATCGACAGCACAGAAGACAGGGAACTGCTTTTGTGAGGATGTGTGGAGGAACAGAGGAGTTCAACCCAGCTCTTCCCAACCCAGTGCTGTCCTCATACCAGTAGGGCTTCGTTTCTCAAGGGGTTTAATGCTTGCCATCCTGCTTTTCCCTTTGTTTTCCAGACGATGTATCAGACTCTGAAGAAAGCATTTCAAGCAACAAATCCTGCAGGAACGAGCGATCCCTTCAGGAGAAGCTAGAGATCGTGACCAACGAGGGGTTGCTTCCCACTGTCAAGGTGTTTCTGGACTGGCTGAGGACAAACACAGACCTCATCATCATGTGCGCGCAGGTAGGAGCTGGGCTCGGTGTGTGCAATCCGTGCCTGCGTCTGTTCAGTTCTCCTGGGCTGGGGTGGTAAGGGCCTGCTGAAACCACTGGCCCCGTCCCACTTCCCCCAGCGTATGGTTTCCATACCCCAGCCACTTGAATTAAGCTAATTTTGACCTCAGGAAGTATAGTGAAGTTCACTGTTTGTAAAGCATTTTTACAAACTGTTGTGGAAGATGCTGGAAAGCCTGAGCGGCTGGTTATTGTCTGCATCCATCCTGATGTTTTCTGTGGCCTGTTGTGTTTCATTCTTGCAGAGCTCTCAGAGCCTGTGGAACAGGCTCTCTGTGCTCCTGAACCTTCTGCCTTCTGCTGCAGATCTGCAGGAATCAGGTACTGGAGAAAATAATGGAAATGTGGCGTTTTAGCAAGTCTGGTTATCCATGGTTGTGACAGATCCTAGAGTGAGGACTTTGCCAGTAGCACTTACCTTATAAGCACAATGGGAAGCAACTTCATCCATGTGCCGTTTTTGCATTTAAAAACCATTCCAGTTAAATATTGCCCTACAAAGCTTATTAATCCATTCCACATGGCTGACAGTATACTGAAACACTTGCACTTGTGTTCGTGAAGTCCTTGCGTAGTCAACACAATTGAAACGGACTGTCAAGATTATAGGTAAGAGCATGATTTTTGTCATGGCAGTCATGGAAACTAGTTTTGATGCCCCAAATGCTCATGATGTGCCCTGCACCTCAGCCTGAAGATCCCCCTGGGACGTGAAAAAGCGTAGCACAGACAGGGATGCTTGTCTGTTGGAAAGAATAGGAGCTCTAATCCTCCAAACTAGTTTCCCGGAGGCATTACACCTCAGCAGGTCACTTGAGACAGTTACTCTTTGTATTTTGGGTGGCCTTTTTGTTGCTAATGTCCCTCCCCCAATGTGTGCTCTCATAGTACATGTATAATTTACTTAAAATCTTCTTCAGAGTGTTCTTTACACATCATGTGCCTTCAAGCATTTTCCCGCTTCGTCCCTACATCAGTTGTTTCAGTCACCATATGTTGCTGTCTCCCCCGCTCTCTGCTCCAGGGCTGGCTCTGTGTAATGAAGTCAAGGACATGCTGAGCGGCTCTGAACTCCCAGACCTGAGCGCCAACTTGCTGCTCCCCGAAGATGTGGCCCTGCGCAATCTGCCCCCTCTGAAAAACGCACACAAGAGGTTTAACTTTGAGCAGGACCGACCCATTTTCTCCGCAGTGGAGGAGGTGAGTCAGGGTAGACTCTGAACCTTGGCGCCAGCTGCATTTCCCTCTTTGGAAGTGCAGCCAGTCTCGGTTATGCCGGTGAAGATCTAGGTTGGTTCTTGTCAAAAAAGACCCCAAACTGATTCAAACTTTTGAATCTGAGGCTAGTTCACACTGTTGGTGGTTGCTGCAGTTATCTAGCTATCCAAAAGTCACTGTTCAAAAAATGAAGCACAGTCACATGTTGGCAGCTTTGCTGCATGAGGTCTCCTGACCTCCCTGTCTGGACAGAGGCGTTGTTATCTCTGCCTTTCCTGGGATGAAAGGGGATGTGGTCAGGGCTGCAGGATGCTTCCTGTGATCCTGATTTAGTAAATGCAAAAGTCAGTGAAATCTCTCTTCATGTGGCACCATCTGCCCTCACAGAGCACACTTATATTCTGTCCCAAGTGCAAAGGGCCAAGGTGGTTGTTTCTGGGTAGCGGATGTGTCTGCAGAGAAAGGTGACTGTTCTTCTCTCGTCTGGTCTTGCTAGATGAGTCTGCTCCCTTCTGGGGTGAGAGCACATTAACATCTGTCTAGTTTTGAGGACACTGCTCCGACCTGTGCTGCGGGAGCCATGTTTATTAAATCAGAGTCCAGCAGAGTGAGTTCTTGAATGTCATCTTAAGCTGCTGAGGCAACTGGAGTGAAGTTCAGCCATCTCATGTCCGGCATGAGTCATCTTTTGCCAACCTTGCTCAGCAGTCCAACCAAGGAACATACACTGCTTTTAGGGCAGGCACTAAACTGTCTCTTCATTTGGTTCTTTTTCCCAGCACTGAGGGCTGAGCGGAGATTTGTGGGGAAAAAACAGCTGTTGTTTTCTCTGTGGTTTTTCTCAAGTTGGGGAAACCCTGTTTGCAAACACTTCTCAGCTTTCTGGCCAACCGTAGACTTTTCTGCAGCTCTCTCCACGTGGCATTGCCTTCAGAAGTGCGTTTCCATCAGAAATGTTTCCTTTGGATATTTTTTTTAATAACAGTTTCTGTCTTTTCCAAAAGTGTAAGCTCCAGGGTCAGAGCTGGCTCAGGCTACAGCCCGCATGGGGAAACACGGCTGGTGACTGTCTGCTTCTTTGCAGTCTGTTGTTCGGATTTGCTGCATTCGGAGCTTTGGCCACTTCATCACCCACTTGCAAGGCAGCATCCTGCAGTTCAACTCGGAGCTTGGGATCTTCATCAGCATAGCTCAGTCGGAGCAAGACAACCTGCTGCACCAGGCCCAAGCCCAATTTCACATGGTGAGTTGGCAGAGGTAGGCTAATTCTCTGTACTATTAGATGGTAACTACAGAATTTGGAGATGAGAGTCTCACTCCTGCTACCATCCTTAAAGCGACTCAGATGTTCCCTTTTCTTTTCACCCTGTTTCTGAAATTGTGTGCTACTGCCAGCTTGTGTGTTTCCTGCTAATTGATTTGGAAGTTTGTTTTTATAACTAGGCTGCAGAGGAAGCTCGTCGGAACAGGCTAATGAGAGACATGGCTCAGCTTCGACTGCAGGTAGGAGATGCTCGTTGCAAGCTGAAAACTGGGAGGGGTGCTGGCTGAAATGTGTGTGAAATTAAGAGGGGAAGAGAGCTCCCTGCTCCCATCTCATGTGGAGGTGGTTCCTCTGTTCTGCCAGGACAGAAGTGATGGGTAGGCTGGAGCTGCCCCGCTGTCTGTGTCCAGTTCTCTGCTCCTCGGTTGAACCTCTGTGTGCTGGGAGATTGGAAGGGCCTGGTGGAGCATTGCAGGGGCTTCTTGTCCTCTGTGATCCTTAATTTCAGCATAAATGCCAAGCAAGTCTCTCTCGCTGCCTGTGTTTTTCAGCTGGAGGTTTCTCAGCTGGAGGGAAGTCTCCAGCAGCCCAAAGCCCAGTCGGCCATGTCTCCTTATCTCGTCCCGGACACCCAGGCCCTCTGCCAGCACCTGGCTGTTGTCAAGCAGCTGGCCACTAGCGGGAGGTTCATAATCATCATTCCTCGAACAGGTATGGGGACTCCTCTTCATGTCAAATAGCTGAGCCTGCCTCCCCCTCGTTCCCTCTCTGCTAGGAAGAAAGGCCTCTAGGCCAGGGTGGCTGCCTTGGTCCCTTCCCACCGCAGGAGCAGCTGAAACATGGCTCATATATGTCTTTTGGGGGCCTGTTTCCTTTGCGGTGCATGCTTGAAATCCAGTGTGGTTTATCGAAGAACAGCTGGAAAGAGGGAGGCCCTGTCCACCCTCTGCTTCGTCCACCTCCTCCGGCAGCGATTGCTGCTGTGCATCGGGACAGTTCAGCGGGATGTGGAATCCTTGCCACATCTGGGTCAGCTTGCCGAAGTAGAGCTGTAAGCCAGATGTTCTTGTTTCTTTCTTTCTGTTAGTGATTGATGGCTTAGACTTCCTGAAAAAGGAGAACGCAGGTGCTCGGGACAGCATCCGATATCTGGAGGCAGAATTTAAAAAAGGAAACAGGTGAGAGTGGGAGAATGATGCACATTGCCCTTGGTTTTAGAGTAGGTCTATTTTGGGATGGAAGAAAGTGTTGCTGGGAACATGCTTTGCATCCCTTAGAGCAGAGTGAGAAGTGGACCTGGAGAAAGCCAGGCCTCAGGAATGCACTTGGCACGAGGGGCAGTAGTGAAGTAACAGATTTGGCAGCTGGATCCCCAGACACTCTCGTAGTTGCTGCTCAGCTGTGAAATGTAGCTGTTCCTGAGGGGTGGCAGGAGTTGCAGCTCTTTGCTGGTGTGTGAAACTGAGCTGTACCTCTTGCTCAGCAGTGCTAGGAGAGCTGTACTGCGTTAGCGCCCAGGTTAGCTGCAGCAGGGCAAACAGGAGTGCTTCTACAAAGACAAACGGCACCTTCAAAGCCTGTGTCAGGGCTGGAAGCCTTTAAAATACTTGTGGTACTGTGAAGTGCAGACAGCGATGGTGATGGGATAGGGGAGGTGAACTGAGGGAATCCTTGGGCAGGCCAATATGTGTCTTTTTGGCAGATATGCGCCAGCATTGCCAAAGGTGCCTGCAGGCCTGATAGAACTGTGTAGAGTGTTGACTTCTGCCTGTGTGACAGTCTCCATGTGGGCTCAGTAACTCCCATCTTTCCTTAGGTACATTCGTTGCCAGAAAGATGTTGGGAAGAGCTTTGAGAGGCATAAATTGAAGAGACAAGATTTAGACGCCTGGTAAGATTACAGCATCTGGAGATGCCTGAGCCTGATTCCCAGCGGGCAGATGGATTTGGGGAGAAGTGTTAGCACTGGGACCGTTCGCACAGCTTGTGTGATTTGGTGCTTTATGTGGGTGACTATAAAATTCCCCAAAGAGAGTGGCAAGGCACACGTCTGTGTGTCCCATAACACCAAACACTTCTGGTCCTAAGAACGGTCTCAGAGAAGCCCTCAGTGGGCAAGAGAGAAGCAGCCTTACTTTCAGCGCATCCTCCTGAGCATACGTGAAACTGGTGCCCGTTTGCACAAACAGGTGCTCTCTCCTCTGACTTTTCTTGTCTCTTCTTGCATCTGTGTGGCAGGAACCTCTATAAAATACTGGACAGCTGCAAACAGCTGACGGTGTCCCAGGCAAGCGGGGAGGACGACACCACAGGGATGGTCACCATCATCACGGGCTTTCAGCTGGAGGACCCAAGCGCGTTCTCGGTGCCCATGCAGGTCAGTAGCTCTCTGTTCTGGCTGAACTGCACCTTCCTGCTTCCCAGCAAAGTTAAAATCTGGCTGTTTGGTGACAGATTGTTTTGGTGTTTTCTGCCTTGGGTAGTAACTGTCCTGGACTTCCCAAATCTAGTTTGTAAGTCATGGTCCCTATTCTTTATTTTCTTGAAGGCCCCTTGATCTGTTCATGCTTTTGTGGTGCAAAGTATCCTGGGGGAGGAGGGAGAACAGTAATTTGCATGACTACGGGCTTCTAATGCCAGAGTTGTGTAAAGCAACATTAGCATGAAGGAGAATTAGGCCTTTTAGCCATGCAAAGCTGTGCCTGACAATCCAGAGTTGTGAAGAGCTGCCCTCTTGACAGGGCAGGGAGAAAATAACCCCTGTGTATGTGTTTGCTTGCAGTCTGCCATCCAGGCAGCCGCCAATGCCAGCGTAGAAATAAAAAACGTCCTGGAGTTCTACAAGCAGTGGAAAGAGATGGGCTGATGTTCAGAAGGGCATCGGGTTGGTGTACCTTTCTCTCCCCCTCTCGGAACGTGCAGCGTCTGAACGAAGGAAACAAAAATCCAGGTGACACTTAGACACGAAGAAGCAGCAGCAGCAACAATAAGAAAAATACCTACAAAAAAAAATTAAAAAAAAACCAATCCAGGCACGCACACGGACACCCGCCACCCGCACCCCGACCAGACGGCTGTACATCTCCAACGGCGCTAACTGCTCTGAGAAGAGAGAGGCACCTCGGCACGGCTGAGGCAGAGCTCTGCCCTTCTCCCAGTCGGCAGGGATGGGCGAGACACGGGCAGTCGTTCATTCCCCCCTCCTTCCTCCCCAAAGCTTGCTTGGTCATCTGAAACGGACAGGCGGCTTCGAAAGCGTGGACTTCACTTAAACAAAACCAAACCAGCGCAGCAGAAATGGAGCCCTCCTAGCTTGGGAAACAAGATCCGAAGAGTGTTTAGCTCTTGCTTGGCAATCTGGTGACAGGAAAGCAGATGATCTTTTTTTTTTCTTTTGAGTTAATTATTTTTCAAGGTTTTTTTTCCTTTTAATTCTTAGTTTTATATATATAAATAATATTAAAAAAA
The DNA here is from genome assembly GCA_003342895.1 of Casuarius casuarius. Taxonomy (NCBI): domain Eukaryota; kingdom Metazoa; phylum Chordata; class Aves; order Casuariiformes; family Casuariidae; genus Casuarius; species Casuarius casuarius. The sequence goes on from PTFA01000356.1 coordinate 178,344, forward strand.
AAGAAAGAAAAAGTGGAGTTCCTTTGGGGTTCTGGATACTCTTCCAATGTTAGAAAAGGAAACAATGATACTATTTAAAAAGAGGGGGAAAATGAAAAAAAGCTCTTAATATAATTTTTTTTTCTTTTCTTTTTTTCTTTTTTGGAAAACATATTTATTTCTCTTCCCTGTCCCCATGGAGCGGGCTCAGTGCAAAGGGATGTTGGCCTGCAAAGAGAGAGCGGTCCGAAGTGCCCCCGTGGGCTTCGTGCACATCCTTGCTTTCTGTACAAGCTGCGTGCTTCAACGAGAGTTTGGCCGGGCTGCAGSAGAGAGGTGAAAAGGACTCTCTTCCCCCTGTCTTTTCCTCCTCTTCCCCCTTCCCCAGTCCCTCCCACTTTGCTTCCAGCATTAGGCCTTGGAGAAAAGGAGCTGAATCCAGCAGAATCGCTGGGAGAGGGAGAAGAGCCATGCGGGATTTAAACACCGATAAGGCTCAACCACTTGGTTGGAGTGCTGTGACCATGGGATGGATGGAACCAGCAGGCATCTCCCAAGGACCCAAGCCTCTTTTTTTTTTTTTTTTCCCTTTTTTTTTTTTTTTTAATTTTGCAATGGGGTGTGGAGGAGGAAGGAGGATCTCGAAGCCATTATCTCTTCTGCTGGCTGTTCTGACACCGCTGCTGCTACGTCATGCTAGAGAGGGTGGCAGGACTCGTGTGGTTGTATCCCCCCCACACCCCGCTCCGGGCAGGCAAAGGCAATGCAGGGACTGCCGCGGTCCAGGACTGCGCCCACAAACTAGTCCGTGCTTTTAGCCTCCCAGAAAGAAGGGAAGATGCTACCTGGGCGGATGCTGGAAGAGCTGATTTCCCCTTGTGACCTGCAAGGGACCGTGCAGACCTCCATCCTGACGGCATCTCAAGGCAACCTGTGTCTGACTTCTGTGACGCTGATGCTTGGAAATGAAGAAACAGGTTGCTCCCAAGACAGCTGAGCAGCGGGAGATGGGCTGAATGGCCTCTTCGTAGTTCATCTGTGTCGGTGTACTCGAGAAACAGATGTTTCCATCCACGTGAACTAACAGCAGCTATGCAAGTAAAAACCACTAGTCTTCTACGTTTGATTGTTTTTTCACATGGGCCAGCCAGAAGCTGCTATAAACGGGGCGTAATATGGAAAGACAAGTAACATACTCCAATCTGCGCAGACTTCCTAGCGCGATGCATTGTACTGGAGTGGCAGGATGTTCCTTGTTTTCAGGTAAAAAACAAAAAAACCAAACAAAAAAAACAGCACAAGTCCCAGATAATTTGCATGTATTGCAATTTCAGTTCCTTTGCAGCATGCAGCCCTGTAGCATGGGCAGAGAGAAATGCAGAGCATTACGTTACGGCTGGAGCTGGCCCTGCAAGGTCCACACGCTTGAGAGGTGACCTGAAAGGCAGATGGAGGGGGTAGACTGGCAGGGCTTCCCGCTGACTTTTCCCTTTGCAGCTTCTCCTGAAACTTGCGGTGCTTTTCTAGGCTAAGCCAAGGAAACAACATCAGCGGAAGGGCAGGTGAAGGACTGGCTCGACTCGGGCGTTCTCAGAGGTCTAGGATGGACTGTGAAGCTTGGCAGTCATTCTTTCCTCCAGTGCTATCAGTGATTTTATTTAAAGCCATTTGTTTGTCCAGCTCATTATTTTTATTTGATGGGGATGGGGGAAAGAAAAAAGACTCACTCTGAGGCTCGTCCTTTGGTGCACGAGCCGGAGCACTACGGTGCGGTGGAGAAAAGATTCGCCTCCCCTTCTGCCCCTCTGACGTGGAGAGTGCTGCTCGGCTGGGCTGAAATACGCTCCTTGTCCTCCCGGAGCCTGGCTCCACGGGCGCCTGGCTGGGGAACCGTGCTGTGTCCTGTTGCTCAAGAAACCCGTCCACCCCCTCGCTGCACAGCACAGCAGAGGGGTCTGCAGCGTCGGAAGCTCCCCGCTCCGAGGGCTGCTCGAGCTGAAGCCCAGCTCCGTCTGCAGCCCTAGTTGTCACTCTGTTTCGGCTGTGTAGTGCAAGGTGTGCACTCGGGTTTGATGAGAAGGATGTTAATCTGAAATCGGAAAAGCAAGGAGCTGGAGCCGTTCCTCGGCTTTGCCCTGGGCCAGCTATTTCCTTGGCCGCAGCTGAAGCTTGAGAGGGGGAAAAGAGCGATGCAAAGGAAGCAGCAACCCAAAGGGAATGGTTCCCCTGCAGCTAGCGCATGTCTTGCTCCGTGCAGCTCCCCGGGCTGCCCGCGGCGCAGGATCCGCGCTGGGAGCTGAGCGTGGCGGGGTCGGGGTGCTGGCAGGGCTGCAGAGGGCACGTGGAGGTGGGAGCCCGGGCCGTGTCCCCGTGCAGAAGGTGGGCTCGCACGGCCCCCTTGTCTCCCAAATTGCATCGCGGGCTGTTAGGGCTGGATAGAGAAGGCAGTTGCAAAACAAAAATGAGCAGAGCTGAGCTTTCTGCAGCAAGCAGTTGTTGCTGAGCTCTAACAGCCCTGCTTAGGGGCCAGGCAGCAAACTCAGAGCTGCTTTTTAGAAAGCAGCAAGGCTGTTGCTGCATCTTCCGCATCAGCACAACATCCCCGCTGGCTGCCTGGTCTCCTAAGGGCTTGTTTCAGTGTTACCCCAAAGTTTTGCAGACCTAGAGAGGAGGAAAGGAGCCCGGGCTGCCCGTCAAAGGGAAATCCTAACAGCTGCCCCGTGGCATCGTTCGGCCCCCTCCCTGGGTATAAAGTGACCCAGCTCTGCTACGCCCAAGGGCCTGGGCCCGTTTGCCCCCGTGCGGGGTTTGGTGCATTGCTTCCCCATCCCAACCGTGAAGCCAAAAGCAGGGGACTGGTCTCCATGGCTGTCACGGTGGTGGCTGATGCTAAACACTTCTCCAGGGACAGGGACAACTTGAGTGTCGGTGTGAATCCTGGCTCGCCGCGCTGCCCGGGGCCCCGGCCGCCGCGGTTGGGGTTTCCCCCGCGGTGCCAGCCGGAGGGGCAGCCGCAGCCTGACGTGCCGAGCCGGCATCGCGCGCCGGCCGAGCCCCGGGAATGCCAGCTCCGCTCCGCTGCTGCTCCACGTGGTGCTACTCCCGTGCCCGCTCCAGGCTTGCTAGGACCAGCTCCCGGCTCGCCCCTTGGGCTGAAAAACATTGGTTTTAATGCGTTTCTGTGTGTTTCTGGGCTTTGGTTTTCTTTCCTTTTCGTTACCCCCGCGGGCGAGCTCGCGGCGGGTTGGGTGGGAGCGCGGGGTGCCGGTGGCCACGGCTTGGGTTTCTCGCGGGGACGCTGGTGGCAGCGGCGGTGCTGGCGCCCGCTGGGTTCCCGCACGGCGTTTCCCTGGGCTGCACCTCGTCCTCCCGCTCCCGTCCTCGCTACCGCCTCGGCTTTCCATGCACATCCCGGGCTTCCCATTTGCAACGTCCAGGCGAACTAGCTGCTCCGCACAGGAATGCCGGGGAGGGCGAGCCGGGGGCGGCCGCGGGGACGGGGAAAGGCTGCGGCTCGGCGCGGGACGCGACACCCCTTTGGTAGCACAAATCCCAAACCCGGCTGGTGGGTCGGCGCTGGGAAGCGGCCCGGCCGCCCGGCCCGGCCCCGGAGGAGCCGGCGGCTCTCGCGGCACGCGTCTGACTGTGACCCCGACACGTTGACTGGCTTAATAAAATCCGAGATGTTTGTACCCCTCGTTTGGTGGTGGCTCCCGGCCCGCGATGCTCCTGCTCCTACGCGGCGGGACTGCAGCGCTCCGGGGCACTTCGGGTCTGGGGGGGACGAGAGCTCTTTTGGGGGCTTGGTTTTAAAAGGGAATGGGGAGAATCTCTGCTTTTAAGTGCCTGGGAAGTAGATACTCTCAAAAAGCATCACTTTAGCCACCCCGAAGGCGTTCGGTTTCGGGGCCAGGGCTGGGCTCGGCGTCAGGCTCGGGGAGGGCCCGCGCCGGGTGCCGGTGGCTCAGGAAGCAGGTTCAGAAACCAAAAAAAAAAGGAAAAACTCTTCCACTCGCCGCATTCATTCTCCCCAAAACTCCTTTATGCGCTCGGGCAGCGGGAAGCGTTGAGCCGGGAATGATTCCCTCCCCCTGCCCGGCCCTTTGGAGGCTGCCAGGAGCGAGAAGGTGGCAACTCCGGCCTTGGATTCCCGGTGGGAACAACAAGGCTTCTCCTTCCCACGGGCCGGGCCGTGCCCTGGGCCGGGACGTGCCCTGCTTCCCAACGCCGGGCGCTGCCAAAGCGAGCTGCCGCCTCCGGCCCGGCGCCGTGGGGACCTCTGTGCCCTGGAGCCACGGTGAGGGGCTGAGGGATTCGCTCCCGGGAAGTTGGAGCGGGGCAGAGGCTCGGGAAAGCGCCGGGCCGGCTGCTGCCTCGCTGCCCCGGCGGGTCCCTGCCCTGAGCAGCTCTCGCGGGCGGCTTTGGAGCCGTTTTGGCACTGGGAAATGGCACTCGCTGGTGCTTTTTCCGCCTCGCCGGGCCCCCCGGGATCTGCTGAGCCCCCAGCTCCTTCCTCATCCTCCTTCCTTCCCCCCCACTCACCTGGGGGCCGCTTTGGGGTGTTTTTTTTTTTTAAATCTGATATTTTCCCTTTTTCCTTCTGCTGGGTGAGTTTGCAGATGGGGCCGAGGGGGGGGGATGAGCACTCCAGGTGCCCCCCGCTGCTGGCCCCATGCCGTGCCTCAGTTTCCCCAGCCGGGAGATGCTCCCATCCCTGTGTTTGGCATCTGAAGGGGGGAAGCGGCTCGACAGTGTCAGCCCCAGGCAGCTGCATCCTCGCTGCTTCCCGCCTCGCCGGCCGCATCCCCACCGTGCATCCTCCGGGGGGGCTTTTCCCCGGCATCCCCCCACCCCCCCGTCCTAGGTCACAGCGGCGTGACGGGCTCCGCCGCAGCCCAGTCTCCGCAGGACACGCGCTGCGCCCGGCCCCGCCGTGCTGAGCATCCAGCTGCCGCGGCTCCTCCGGGTCCTCCAGGCGCCGCGGGGACGTGTGGGGCCGGGGCCCCCCCAGCCCCGCTCCCGTCCCCCTCCCCGGCGTGGCGGCCCCTCCGCGGCGAGCCGAGCCGTGCCTCAGTTTCCCCCGCCTTGGCGCTACGGCTGACGGTGCTCACCGCTCCCGGAGGGCCCCGCGCTGCGCCTAACCTGCGTAGCGGCCCCGCCGGGCACGCGTGTGCGTGCGTGTGCATGGGTGTGCATGTGCGTGTGCATGTGTGTGCACGCATGTGCATGTGTGTGTGCAGCTGCAGCACTAACAGCTCCATCCCCCCCCCCCAAATGCCCCCCCCGTGCGTTCATGGCCCAATACAGCGTGCACAGCCCCGATACAGGGTGAACAGCCCCAATACAACGTGCACAGCCCTGATACAGCCTGCGCAACCCCGATACAGCATGTACAACCCTGATACAGTGTGCACACCCCCAGTACAGTGTGCACAGCCCCAATGCAGTGTCAACAGCCCTGATACAGCCTGTACAGCCCCAATACAGCATGCAGAGCCCCAGTACAGCCTGCACAACCCTGATACAGCATACACAGCCCTGATACAGCCTGCACAGCCCCAGTGCAGCGAGCACGGACCCGATATTGCAATGTGGCCACCACCGAGTGCCCGGGGCAGCCAAGGAAGCTGAGCTGGGTGCGAGGGGGGCAGAGGCGATGGCTGGGCTGGGGGGATGGGAGGGGGGTACCTGCGCCCTGCGCAGAGGTGGCCCCGGCGCCCTCGGCTGGGCCAAGCCATGGAGGGGCAGCACGGGGCAGAGGGGTCCCGTGCCCAGGCCCCCGGGAGCGGTGCATGGGGCATTAGTGCAGCTGCAAGGGGAATTTGGGGAAGGGGAGCCGGGTCTCGAGGTGGCACCGGCCCATGTGCCGGGGGCTGGTGACCGCATGTGGGGACCTTGCTCCCAGTGGTGACATTGCAGGTGGGTTGGAGGGGGAAGGCGAGGCAGAGAGCTAGTGAGATATGTGCATGCGTATGTGCATGTGTGTGTTTGCACGCGCATGTGCACCCCGTGGCCTTGCCAAGCACCGCGCACCATCCTGGGGCCCCGAGCCCCAGCCAACCCCGGCCTTAGCGATGTGGTTTATTAAGGTGCCGCTGCCGGCCGGGACAGGAGCGGGACTGTGGGGCTGGGGGAGAGGAGCCGCTGTCCCTGATACCTCCCCC
>PTFA01000356.1:190110-201228 GCA_003342895.1 Casuarius casuarius
GCAGCGCGGGGGTGGGGGGGGCTGGGGGCATGCAGGGCGCGAGCAGGGGGGGCACGGCACCGGTGGGATGCCGCACACCGCCGTGCAGAACACAGCGTGCCCCGGGGATGGGGGGCGTCCCCCCAACAGCAGCCCCCCGGGGCTGGAGCAGCACAGCAGGGATCAGTAAAACTGGGGGGGGGAAGGGGGCTTCGCCTGCCCCGGTACAGCAGGAAACGACGCTCTAGCCGCTAACGGAGACCGATCAAACACAACATGCTCCTCTTGGGATCCCCAGTGCAAACCTCCGCCCCGTCCGAGCTTAACAGCTGACTCCTGTTCCTCACCTCAATCGCCTCAAAAAGCATCGATCGAGGCGAAGACGACGGGGCGGACGCGTAATCCAAGTACAGCACAGAAAGAAGGAAAAGAGACGGATCACTTACAGTTTTGCCTTGCAAAGCTATTCCACTGCTCGTACGAGTTAACCAGAACTAACAGCGCTATAAGGGAGGACTCGCGCTTTTCCAGACTGCCTAACCTACGGTTTCAGGTGCTGTGCGTGCTTTAGCTGTTTTTTCTGGCTTGTCCAGCTCTGTGCGTAATCGCTTGCACTGTTTTTCCAGTCAGCCTCTGCTGGGTAGGTCTCTCCTAGTGCTGCTTAAAAGGTAAAGCTTTAAAATAAGAAAGCATGGTTGCGAAATTACACAAACTGGCAGACTCGCCTGGCAAGTGCACTGAAACTTTTAAATTCAGGTGTTGAGTGGAAGATCTGTAAAGTTTTAGTAGTTACCAGAACTTCTCTGGTTAAGAGAAGAATATTAAGCTTGAGACTCTCCCTAAAGTTGCGGTGTCTGCCGCTTCCCCTGACGCACTGAGAACCATCCTGTTGGTAACCATCCAATGCTGATTATTATTCTTATTTTAATAGCAGTATTGCTACTGCCTCTGTGCAAGACCAGGGCTACTACACACTCGGGATGCTTCCTAGCCATTCTGTGATGCTGCTATTCCACTTCATAATCTTTACAGCAGAATCAGCTATTATAGAATGAGCTGATTTAAACAGAAGAGCCTTTTAAACAACAAAAAGATCCAACAGCAAAAGCAGTGTGTTCTGCAGGCTGCTCAACAGCTCTGTCAGTGGCTCTGGCATACATCACCTTACCTAATGCTGCAGAAAACAAAAGCGGGATTAAAAGAAGCCTTTGAAGACTCCTCTGCAACCCTATTTAAGAGGTGGTGCTGTGCTTTAAGAGCAAGTTCTGCCCTTGAACATTAAAGTCGCTCTCTGACTTCAGCAGCAACTGTCTATACTTACTCCACCCGCAGCAGACACTGCGGCACGTCCAGTCTCTGCACCGGGGCTCAAAGGCAAGAGCCGTACTGAGTCCAAGGTGAAAAGGCAGCTGGGAGACTGGCAGCAGCCACGTTTAGCAGGATCAACCCTACAACCACAAATTCCTCGTTCTGGCAGCGGGATGAACAGAGGCAGTAACTTATCTGTCTCAGCTATGCAGACCGCTTATTTGGAAGCGTCTCTCTCACCCGTCAGACACACAGCTAACCGGGGTGAGCACCACGTGCGGGCTGGCAGCGCGAGACGCCCGCCTCAAATATTGAGACGAGTAGAGCGAGTCAAGCAATCCCTTTGCTCCTCCTCCCCCAAGAGCAGTCTCTTGCTTCATAACTTGACTGCAAGTTTTCATTTGATAAGAAACACAACATATCTTAAGATTTTGATCCAGTGAGAGTGTGCAAAGAATTGTCCTTGCCCTTCCCAAACAGGATAAGCAGGATTTAAACTTGCACTGTATTAGCGAACCATTACTTCTCATTCAATATGAACATGCCAATCAGGTTTGAACTGGATCAAAAGCCAGTAGAAGCTTTTTTCTTCCCCACCTCACATCCAGTTGTGGCTCAAATCACGTTCAGTTCCCAGCAGCACAGCAACCTGACGCTTCCCCCACGCTCTCGACTTGTTTGTGCTTAAACCGACTGAAGGGGGGAAGCAGCAGCAGCCTCCGTCTCCCCTGAACATGCAGCATTGACACTCACATTGAACAAGGCCACAGAACCATTCAGTCCCCCAGAAATCAGAATAAGCTTCCCTGAAATAAAAAATTAAATAACAACAGATTAAAAACGTAGGTTAGGTGTCAAAATTGCCATCAACTAATTACAGACAGCCAACACGATTCTTAACTTGCCTAACAGCTGGTTTGCTGTTTGAAGGATGAGAGCTAGGAAACATTTTCCAAGAATATACAAAAAAAGGTATGTACAGAGCTATTCCAAAGGCAGTAAATAAGGTCTTAAGTGGTTCCACGTTACTGTCTTCTCACATCTTCTAGAAATAAAAGTGGATGATTGGGAAAATTTACTTGTCTATACTATTTTTCCACCTTCGCACAGTACAATTGCAATCAGCACGCAACCCACCAGAGGGCTCTGCTGCAGTCTGTTACATGGCCCTTCTTAGAAGTTTGGCAAACATTAAAATAATTTAAAGAATAAACTGGCTTTTTGCTCCAACTGCTAAGTCTTTAATTTAAAAAAAAGAGAATTAAGAACTTGCCAGGATTCATTCACACACCTGGCTGCCCTTGAAGGAACTGTCACAGGCAAAGAGCATTGCCAAAGGTCACATTTTTGATGATTTTAACCAGAAACAGCAGCAGAGCATTGTATTGCAATCAGATCTAAGAGGTGAATTGCTGTTGCTCTTGCTTCTGCCTTGTACTGTGAAACCTGCTCCCTGTTAGCTGGAGACAGAGGAGCCTCCAGCTGCCTCTCCTCCTGAGCTTTCAACCGTGACGGTCCAAATCCAGAAGGTTCAAAAGAAGGTTTCTCTCCCACCAGCTGTCTCTACCAGTGTCTCGAATCCACCAGCTCTGGACGGAGGCTCAGCTTCTTCAGCGTTTCGTATCCCACCACGATGACGATGGTGGAGGGAGTGGCCGAGATGATGCGGGCAGAGAGGCCTTTCGTCAGGCCCCAGGGACCTTCCTCTGCTATGAGCTGTTTGAAGGTGAGGATGATGGAGCTCTTGCCTTCCACCTGCAAAGCCAGAACAGAGACATTCAGAGAACTGCTAGGCTTCACAGAGAGCTGCTCTGGGGTGCTGCTCTGGCACAAGCTGCTACGGAGACTACAGGTCAGTCAGTCCAACAGCCTTAACCCAGTGCCTGTGGAGAGAAAATTAAAAAAAGTCCTAAAGAGGCAGTCGTAAGTGGGGTCTACTACTAGACCTGCCTCCTCCTTCCCTTCCACTGTCCCCACCTAGAAGTGGGTGGGCCAACACAACAGCTCGAGTATCAGTAAAACTGATATTGTTGGGAGCACCTCTCCTTTTCTGAAGGACGGCACATCTGATGGGAAACCTCATTTGAGCCGCCACGTAGGTGAAGCTGGCCTTGCTACCTGAGCTGCCTCCTGTTAACGTCCAGTGCAAATTAAGCCACACGATATCTAGGACAAAACAACCTTGGAACAGAGAGAAGGGGAGCAGTTTACCTGCAGCCACAGATCCAGGGGCTGAGACCGAAGGCGGCAGGCCGAGCTCTTACCTGCACCCGAGCCCTGATGACGTCCATGGGGTTGGTGAGCGTGGAAGCTGTGGCAGCCGCGAGCGGCCCGGATATAGCTTGCAGGAGGAGGTGGGGACAGTCTTTAGGAGTCAGGCTAGAAAGCTGTTCTGGGAATGGGAGGGAGAGTAAAGTTATAGACAGGCGGCTGCTTACCAGGTCCCTAACTCCACCTGCTAATTCAGCCTGATCTGCAAAGGGCAGAATCCCCGATTTCTGGCCTGTTGCATCCTCCCACAGCACATCTGCGCGGTGTTCTCTGAAAGTTAGCAAAATACAGGGAGCAAGCCCCCAAATGCCCCCGCCAGCGCAGTGCTCCACTCTCAGAGCCTTCGATCAGCTCAAATGCAAGATCTCTCAGACCTGCTGGGCAAACGGAGCAGCAAGAGCTTGTATCTCCCCAAAACAGACCATGGAAACATTCACTCCTCCTTTGAAGGGCAGGGGGAAGCTTTTAGACAAGACTATCTCAGGTTGCTTGCACAAAGCTAGAAAGCCATCACCACTCCCTAGCAGGCTGTCCAGGTGACATCCACGTGATGTCCTGCTCTGGGACTTTATGGAGGACAGCGCTTCGTATTGCTCCTATCAGGGATTTCTTCATTCTGCTTTTGTTCTCTGGCAAACAGGATTTTAACCTGAATCACTGCCAGCAGCATACTCTGAGCCTCAAGGCACGTTTGATGACCCCTGTGTGGGCAGCCAAGACCGGCACGCTGTCAAGGGCAGCGAAAGGAAGAGCCAGTGCACGAGCGGCTGGAGAAGAGATGCGTTAACCACTCAGGCCTACACTTAGCATCATCTTGATTTCCATTGTAGAAGCATAAGAAAGGGAGCAAACATCTAGTAAAAGCAAGCTGTATTCTCTCCCTAACAACACTCAATTACTTGTTCTTACATGCTTGCTATTGAGTCTTCTTGCAGTGAAAGTTAGTCTAATATTGTGCTTTTAGTATTTAAAAAAAAAAAAAAAAAAACACCTCCGTATGAGGAAGAGGATTGAAAATATGAATGGAGCTCAGATGGTCAGTGAAGGGAGCAGCTCCAGCAAAGCTCAACCCAGGTGAACATCCCAAGCTATTGTTGCCATTTAAATGCAGTGCTGTCACCAGTTTTTCCTGTTGCTACCAGAGCGTGCCCGCACTGAAAAGCAAGCTGGGCACCCGAGACACCTGTATTCTTAAAAACAAGTGACTTCCTGGATTTACCTTAAGCTTAGTACAGTGAAATCTAAGCCTGTGATTATCACCAGTTTTAGCTACATGGTTATTAAGCAAATATTGGTCTAAAAACCACACACACAGCTGCATGACAAATCAGATGGATTATCGGCAGGGGGGAGCGTTAGCTGGCCAGTGTCATTAGCGTTTGGGAACAGCCCGAGCGTTACCAGAGCTGAGCCAGGGAGAGGGAACGTACTGTAAAGTACAGTTTTGTATCACAAGGCTTGGTGCCAGTTTTAAAGCTAAGGAAACTGAAGCGTGAGCTTACTTAGACACAGCCACAGATGACTTGGCGCTCGTCTCTGCCTATTGCTTTGTTCTGTTATGGGATTTCAGGCTCTAGAAGTCTTTTTGCTCCGTACAAGAACCCCGGGTCCACGTGAACAGAAATACAAATTAGACTTATTCAGTGGATTCAAAACTCTGCCCAGTACCAGACAACAGCCTTGCTCACTTCCGTGCGGAAAGTGAGCGTTATTCAGGATTAGCGGAAGGGAAAGCTAAAGCAGATGCATCAGGTCCCTTTCGCCCAAAGCCACCTAGTTTCAAATCCTCTAGCGCTCAGACTCCTGTTCTTTAACACTGTATTCAGAACTACGCTGCTCTATTAGACTTCCACCCAACCTCGGCTGAATCTGTTTCAACTAGATACTTCTGTTTGTTCCAGACAGGTTCTGCTCCAACCCCAAATCAAAGCAGGAAAGCAAATCACGCTGGGTCCAGTTTCAGAGTTGATCTCTGGGGCTTCTAGATCTCCTGAGACAAGATCCACCCAGAGCCTCCTTTCACCTACCGGCATAGAAGTGGTAGAAGGGCCACCAAACCGCGCTGTTGGGAATATAGGTGAGCAGCGAGGCCACGTAGCCCCTGTAGAAGCCTCTAAAGCCATCGGCCCTGAAGATCTGTACAATGATGTCCTTGGTTTGGCCAAAGACCAGCATCCGCTTGCCATCTTGGTTCTGCACCTTGAACCTGCCCATGCTTTCCCCCTTCCTCTGCATCATGAGGTGCTGGGAGACCACGTCGATGGGCACCGTGATGCTCTGGGCCACCAGGGAGGCTGAGCCGCCCGCCACCAGGGACTTCACAGCGTTGTTGTTGTTGTAGCGTGACACGTACTTTCGGGTGAGCTCGTATGTCGTCACGTAGCACTGGCCAGAGATCAGGGTGAAAGTGTTGACCAAAAAGCCACGGTATAGCCCAGCTGTCCCTTCTGTCCGCAGGATTTTCACAAAGGCATCAAAGGTCCCGTTGTAGAGGCTCTTGCCCTTCTGAACCTGCAACCGCGTCCGGATGAGCGTGAAAGGGTAAACGCTCACCCGGATCATCATAGTCATGCAAATCCCAAACACGTAGAACTTCCTCTTGTCCAGGTGCTCCCACTCGATGATGGGGATGTTGCGTTTGTCCTCCATGACTCCCTGGAGCTGGGAAGGAGAGGTGGTACGCCCCAGATCTACCTCAACAGTGCAGAGTGGACCCAGGCCCAGCCCACGGATCTCAAGTGCCCAGACTGGAAGTGTTGTCACCTGGAAAGAGAGAGACAGACACTTTCAGAAGATGACTGAGCACCTAAGTTAGCTGAAACAGCCTACATCGTCTAACTCCACTTAGCTTGCCTGAAGTGGATAGGGAGCACCTGCATAAAACATTCTGCTGGCAGAGCGATGGGACTGTCACGTCCAGCAGAAGGGCCATAACACACGGCTGATGGCAGCAGTTTCTGAAGTCACCACGGCTATTTGTTAAACCCTGACAGCAGTCCGTACACACAACAGTTCTCACCATGCTTCAGACTACTCTGCTGTAAAGCAAAGCTTGCCAGACTTCGTAAAGCACTGAGATCTGCGGAGGAAGAGCACTGCTCCAGCAGCGAGTACTACCTTTCAACGAACACGCAGGAATATGGACTGTGAACCAAAGCAGCTTCTCTCCAGTCATCCCGGGGTTGTGATGCTCCTAGGTGTCAGAAGGCCACCTTTCAGGTCCAGGTTCTGTACAAAGAAAGCAGAGACACGCTGTGAAGTTGCCATACACGTTCTCAGGTTCCCCATACAAATCAGACGCGCTTTTCAGGGCATTTCACTTTCTCCCTTCCTGAAGCTGAAGGGCAATGCAAGCCTTGAGGAGGGGGGAAAAGGGGTAGTGAAAGCAGGAGCAAGAGGCAAGAGCAAAGAGTTATGCAGAGTCTCCATGCTGATGGCTGAGATCCTGAAAAGAAAGGGTTAAAAAATCGTAACTCAGTTGAGCAGAGTCTAACTGCACTTTTCAGCTAAGGCGAACAAAGTTCATCCTCACTTCCATTACTGGATAATCCCCTCTGGTATGATAGCACTCACAGACCTGCCATCTTTCCAGTTTTGGCAGCATTCAGAGGATCAGGAGCTGAGGGACGAGGGCGAGGTGAGGAGCCAAAGGGAATTCTTGCCGCAGGTCAGGCCAGGAGGTGCTCCTGGTTCCGCCTCCTTGGACCTGACACGTCACCGCTGCGTCTCCTCCCCACGGCACCCGCGTCCCAGCAGTCACTGCCAACTGCTCCCCCAGAACAGGGCTCGGGGACTCCAGCCATCTCCCTTTGGGTATTGGCCGCTCTAAATTGCTGTGTGTCTAACCAGGCTTGGAACAAGCCTAGCTCCTTGCAGGGCCAGGATTTATAAACAAAAGGAGAAGAGTGTCTCCAAAGATCAACCCTGCATAAAAAGTGAGTATTTCACTGACCACTAAGACTCTCTTTCTGTGTCAAAAAAAGCTTACAGGTCTGGAATAACAGACTGCTAAATTATTACAGCAGGCCTGAATGCAGTCGCGTCGAGGCTTCTGCAGCAGGCTCTGGTAAAGGGTTCTTTGAAGTCTTCTGTACAGGCACAGGCTGAAAATGCATAAAGTTATTGAGGACAGAGTAATACGAAGTAATTCCACTTGTAAATGCAGAAACTGGGACGAGTGTGCCAGAGATCCGGAAATGGATGCTCCTCTTTAAATCTGTATTTTCACTCAGCCTAGATTATTCAACATGAGATGCAGTCAACACCCTACACCAACTTTGGTGCCATTTTGCACTGTCAGAGTAACGCGCAAAGGCCTTACCATAAATATGCCTCCAGCCTGCAGGCTCCACGAGAGAGCTTAAACTGAAGACTCAATTGGTTAGAGATGCACTAAGAAAACCACCGGCAATTATTTACCTCTGGCACAGAGATGATTTTAAGATTATGAAATTATGGTGTGTGTCTGTGCGTGTGGGGTTCTTAACAAAGCATTTCCATGCCCATCTGCCAACAAAATATTTACTTAACCTCAGCAAACAGCGTTACAGGTTGCCACAGCTCCTGTTGATGGACAGTGAAGTTAAAAATACTCAAAGGGCACCTGGGTCCACCGGAGCGGGGGTGGGGGGACACCCTATTTTACCTAGTACAAAGAAAACTGCAATTCATTGTTATAGTCAATTGACTTGACAGATAATGCATAACAAAGCTAATGGCTTGTCTAAACAAAAGTTGTATTGCTTTAATTATAATTAAAGCGTTACCGCTTCATGAATGCAGGCATAATTAGACAGTATAAAGCTTCCTATACAGGAATTATCTGCCCACAGCACCTATAAAAACATTATTCCATTCATGCTATGAGTCCCACTAGCTTAATATTTTATGAAAAATAAATGTAAGCCAGGCCAGGGCAATTTCCTCACGAAACCTGAGGGTTTACTCTATACTCCAAATTCCTCTGCCACCCAAAAACTGAATCGTAAACGTCCAGAGCTCTGCACTGAGAAGGTAAGATGTCCCTGCTAAGAAAAATCCTCATGGCTTTAAAGTAGGAAAAAAAGAACATATATGTCAAGGATACTTCTTTATTAGTAATTTTAGGTACTATAGTGCTTTGTTTTCAAAAATTTAAGCCATAACCTCCTTGGGGGAATAACTGTATTCCTTGGACTTTTATTAATAACTACTTTAATTCAGGAGCTAAATTAGACAGATGATGTCACTTTAATCCCAGGGCTCGCAAGCAATTGAAGCAGTAAATTCATCCTGAAGGGAGGTGAAGAGGGAAGGAGCACCTCGCCTCACTAGGGATGCTTTAATTTGATCACCACAGGCAAAAATCCTTGCTCTGCTGAAGACAAGAGTTATGCTCAAGGCATTTATTCCTGCAGAAATTAAATCTAGGGCCTTGCTCCGACCAGTGATCCTGTGGCAACCAGTTTCAGCAGTTCTGTGCTGATCTTTCAAGTAACTTTGGGGAGGTTGATAGAAAAGTAATTGCTAAGTCACAAAAGAACAGACCTGCCCTCTGAAACATAATACAAGTACACCAGCTTCCTTCCCAAGCCACGGCGTTATTCTGTGCTCCAACGCTTCAACTGCTTCAGCCTTAAACAGTAAATTTAAATAAATCTCTATGAATGGTGACTTTTCACCAGGAACAGAAAAGCATTTTTTGAGTTTCTGCCTAGAATTTAAAGCAGAGGATTAGCAAGCAGACTGTACCTGCTGCTGCTCTGTCACCGCTACGAAACGGCAGCCTGTAGGTCACACTGCAAATGTCTTCTGAACCTGGACTGCAGCTTAGCCCGAAACCCTCACCCCCACGATTTAACCCCCTTTTAAGGCAGCCCCATCAGTCCAGTCTCTGAACTCTTTTCGCTACATCTGTATCTAAATATGATTCCTTGGCAAATAAAGACAGGGCCTTTGTGTACCCCCGGCCAAGGATGCCTCCCGCTCAGCATACTAATGCCTCAGCACGAAGGCCTGGGAACCGTCCAGAAACGGGCTGCGAAAGCGCCTTTCCAGCTCCGAGGGCTATAGGCTGTTGCCTGTGGAGATTCTCTCAAGTGGGAAAGCATGAGATCAAACAAATCCACTACAAGTCTCTTAAAATTTACTTCTTTGTCTATGCAGAACCTGGTCTAACTAGGTATCTCAGTTTTCAGTCTTCACTGTTGCACTCCTTGTATCCGTTTCTATCCCAGGGTAGATTTAAGAAAGGCTGCACAAGCACTAAAGATTTACAGCTCCCTGATGAAGCACCTCTGTAAATGATGAGACAGACACTTGAAGACCAGCGCTTCCAAATGCATCCGCAGCCCTCCGCCAAATTCCCCCCACCTCCTTCGCGAAGGAGGCACGTACGCAGGAGCCTCGCACGAACGCCATCGGTACACAAGTTGGGCCAGCCAAAAACCCGATGCACCCGGGAGCCAGCGAACACGTGCAAGTTTTGGCACAGGACCCGCTCAAGGTCACTGAGCCGTTAGCAGCCGAGCGAACAAGAACCCTCCCGTCCCGCCGTTTCCAGCACCTGGTCCTGGAGCAAGCAGTCCCCTTCCCTGCCTCCCAACCCCAAACTTCTCCCGCTTCTCTCCAAGCAGCAAAACCTGCCCCTTCTGCTCGGGTCCATGATCGCCCTTGCTCCAGTTTCCCCACCAAAAATGCACCCAAAATGCACCTAGGAACTCCCCCCACTTACCTGCGGCAGCCCCACGCTGACCCCGGCCGCCTCCATCCCCGAAGCCTCTCTGGGGCCAGGGCCCTGCCTGCTCCGCCGCCCCCAACCTCCCCGAACCGGGGCCGTACCCGCTGCCCGCTGCGCACCCCCCGTGCGGGCAGTGCCCCAAGCGTGATTCCCCCCACAGCCCTCGCGCTAAACCGCTGTCCTGCCCCCACAGCCCTCCCCTGCCCCCCAAGCTGCACCCCTGCCCCACACTGCCCCAGAGGGATGCACAGCTGCGCTGCCACCCAGGCAGACCCTGCTCCCCCCTCCCATCGCCTTCAGCCCCACAGCTCGGCCCGCAACAACCCTGCCCCACAACCCCCTCCCCAATCCCACCCCACGGACTGCAGCCCCGCAACTGCCCCCCAGTCCCACACCACAGCCTCCAGCTCCACAGCTGGGCTCCCCCCAGTCCCGTCCCACAGAGTCCTGCCCCACAGCTCGGCCCCACCAATCCTGCCCCACAACCGGGTCCTCCCCAAACCTGCCCTACGGCCTGCAGCCCCACAGCTGGGCGTCCTCAGTCCCACCCCCCCAATCTCATCCTACAGCTAGGCACCCCCCAATCCTGCCCCATAACGAGAACCTCCAATCCCACCCCACAACCTACTGCTCCACAGCTGGGAGCCCCAATTCTGCCCCATAGCTAGGTCCTTTAATCCCACCCCACAGCTGAACCTCCCCGATCCTGCCCCACAACCTCCTGCCCCACAAGTACCCATCCCAAACCTGCCCCATAACCTCCTGCCCTACAGCTGGGCCACCCCGATTCCCACTCCACAACCTCCTGCCCCACAACTAGGCCACCCCAATCCCGCCCCATA
>PTFA01000356.1:210632-236377 GCA_003342895.1 Casuarius casuarius
AAAGGGGGGGGATGCAAAGGGAGGTTGCAGGAGGGAGATGCAAAGGGGGAGGTTGCAATGGAGGGGGGCAAAGGGGGGATGCAAAAGAGGCAGGGATGCAAGGCAGGGGGATGCGAGGGGGGGGTCGCGGGGCTGCTCTCCCTGGCCTGGAGCCCAGCCCCTTCATCGCTGCCCTGGACCATCCGAGCCATCCGAGGGCCCCCCCTGGCCACGGCCCCCAGCTCCAGCCCGAAGCCCCCCCAGGCGGCCGGGGGTCCCCCAACGCCAGCCCCCCCGAGGAGCCGTCCCGGTCCCCGTCCCCACGCGGGTGGCGGCGGTACCGACCTGCCCGAGCAGCAGCGCGGCGGCCGCGGGGGAGGCCTGCCGGGGCCAGCATCCCTGGCGGGGCCGCCGGCTGCTGCTCACATCACCATGGCTACGGCTGCTCCCCCCGCGCCGGCTCCGGCCTCACCCGCACCGCGCACGCACGCACGGACACCGGCACGCACGGACACCGGCACCGGAGCCGTACCGGCACGCTGGCACATGCACCGGCGCCCGCGGCCACGCTCCGGCCTGCGGGTGGGCGCGGGCACACGTGGGCACGCGCGCGTGTACAGGCGGGCACAGATGTGCACACGTGTGCATGCCTGCGGGTGGGCTCCGGCATGCACACGTGCACAGGTGTGCACATGGGCACGTGCACACGCGTGCACAGGCGTGCACAGGCGTGCACACACACGCACACCGGCGGCTGGGCTCAGGCACGCACACACGCATGCATGCATGGACATGCACACAGGTGCAGATGTGCACACGCACACACACGTGCACAGAGCAGCCCCCGGGGCTGCATGCACACGCGTGTCCCCTCCAACGCCTCTTCCCGTGCCCCCACGCCGGGCCGGGCTCTGCGGGGCGTCCCTGCCGCTCGCGGTCCCGGTGCTCCCGGGCAGCGCCAGGGTCCAGGCTGCCCCGATTTCGGTTCAGCAAATCACTTCCCCCCTCAAAACTCCCTCGCGGAGGAATCCCCGGCCCCGCTGGCACTGCTGCGTCCCACTTCTGCTTCGCCATGCGCCCTCCATCCCCCTCCCGGCCCCCAGCCCCACCATGGGGTGCCCGGCGTGGGGCACCCGTGAGATGCTTCTGCCGAGCACCCGGGGCAGCGCAGAGCGAAAGGCGACGTCCCCGCTGCCCCGCGTCCCGACACGGGGGCTCCCCCGCCGCCGCGTCGCCCACCTGCGTCTGCCCTCCGCAACCGCCCTCCCGCGCGGCCTCTGCCCTGTCCCTTTGCCGGCGGCCGGGCTCCCAGCCGAGCCCTGGCAGGGGCAGCGATGGAGGGGGAGAAATGCAGCCGGGGGGAGCGGGGCAGCGCCGGGCACGGCCGGATCCGGCAGAAAGGGAAGGGCGTCGCGAGGCCGCAGAGCAGGGGGAACTTGCACAACCGAGCCCGGCCGCCTGGGAAACAGCGCGGAGCGGACCCAGGCGTCTGGCTGCCCCCGCCGTTCCCACGGGGCTCGGGAGGCCGCCGGCCTTCGCCCGGGCGCCGTAAGGAGCTTGTGCCTCGTGCCTGCCCGCTCCGGGGCCGCCGCGCAGCCGGGGACTTAGCCAAAGCCTGGCTCCAGGAGGCAGAGCCAGACCCCGGCCTCATCCTGCCCCGGGGCACGGGACCCCGGCGTCCTGCACCCCGCCTCCCCCCGCCCCGGCGGCCGCCCCGGCACGGGCAGCACCCTGCGGCCGGCTGGACGGGGAGCTGGGGGGTGCGAGCGGGGTTGCAGCGGGCACAAGCTCCCGACTTAACCACCCGCGGGATTAGCAGTGCGGCCTGACCTTAATCCCCCGGGGCATGCGGGGGGCTGCCGGGGCCCCCGGCGACCACTCTGCGGTGCCCGGCCCGGCCGGGTGAGCCCTGCGCTCTCCCAGCCCCAGGCGGCAGCTGCAGCCCCGGCTCTGTCCCCATCGCGGCCTTTGCTCCGGGCCCCCGCGGGCTGGCTCTTCCCCCCAGCAGGCCAGATTTTCACCAGCAGACGTGTGTGTTTGTACTCCAGTGTGCCAAAGCTGGCTCCGCGCTCCAGCCCGTCTCTGCAGAGGCCTTGGCGCTCGGTGCATGAGTGAGGCCGGGTCACCACGCTGTGCTCCAGGCCTGGTTTTCGCCCTCTCCAGCTGCCCGGAGGGAGCTGGCAGGGCTCGGCCCCGCGGGGGCTGCAGGGGCAGCGGCAAAACCCGGCCCTGGATCGGTGCTCCGGGCCGGAGCCGCGTCACATGCGCTCTTGTGCAAGGCCCCGGCGTGTGGCACCGGGCAGCGGGGCAAAGGGCGGGCGGCCGCGGGCCGGGCCGGGCTCGGGGGCCCAGCGGGACGTTTCGGGTCGCCTCCTGACATAATTCTGCCTCCCAAACGCGGCCGGGCAGCAGCACGAGGTCCCAGCAGCACCGTTGGCTTTTCCCCCCCGTTAACCCGCTATTTCGGGTGCAAACCCATGACTTTTGGGGGCTGGCGATGCCGGGGCGGCAGCGGGACCCGGACACCCACATCCCCGGTTCCGGGTGCAGAGCAGACACCCAGGGGCTGCCCGGTCCCCACGAGCCGGCCTGAATCCGCGGGAGGGACCCCGGAGCCCCCGGCCTCCCCCCGCCCGCGCCGGGCACCTACCTGGCTGTGCCTGCGCCCCGGCCGCCCGCGCGCCGCTGCCTCACATCGCGGTGCCCCAGCGCGCTGCCCGGCAAAGCCGATTACGCGCCGGCTTTAAGGGGCTCCTTCTCCCGGCGTCTCCTCCCGCCTGGCATTAGTGCCGCTCCGGCAGGCGCCCGCGGTGCCGCCTGGCATGGGGCCCCCGGCCCTCCCGCCTGCTCCCGGGAACCTTCCCGGGGGGCAAAGTCATGGGAAACCCCCCCCCCCGAATCGCCCCCTCCCGAGCCAGCATCGCTGCCGGAGCCGGGTGGCTACCGGCCTTGCAAGGACACCGGCCGCCCCAGCTCGCAGCATCCTCCCCGCCGGTCCCGGGCGCAGGGGCGACGCGGGGGACGCCAAGCACGACAGCACACGGGGTGGGAGGGTTCTCGCTGTATTGATTCGGGGGGGGGGGGGATACAGGCGGTAATACAGAAGCGTCAGCGCGGAGCGGCGCGCGGGCTCGCCGGGTCCCCGCCGGCGTCGCGGTGGTCCCCGCCGGCGGAGGCGACGCGGTGGAGCGGGAGGCGGCGGGGGGACGTCGACGCCGGGGGGCTGGTGCAAGCTTCCCCCGAACAGCGGGGAAAAACGAAGCAGGAATCTCTGCCGGCGGCTGGATGGGCCCTCGCCGGGGGGAGCTGCCTGTGCTGGCCCCCAAAACCCCTTCCCTCGACCCCAAAACGCTCCTTCCTAGCAAACCAGCCCTGTCCTGGACTAAGCGTCCTGCCCTGATCCGAGCTCCCGGGCTCCCGCTGCCGGAGGGGAACCGGAGCCAACGCAGCCGCGGAAAGGAGAAGCAAAACCGCGGCGGGGGCCGGAGGCACCGCGGGCTCCCGGCTGGTCCCGGCCGCCGGAGCTGCCCTGCATCTCGCTCCATCCCTCGCGGGGCGCGATGCTGCCGGCGGGGCTCGGCGGCACCCGCAGCCTCTCCGCACCTTCCTTAAGGCACAACTTGGCTGCTTAAAAAATAAAAAAGGGGGGGAAAAGACGTGTCTCTGCCCGGCAATACCCGGAGCGAACTAGCGGCCTCCCCGCCGGCGGCAGCGCGGAGCGGAGCAAGCGCAGGCGGACGGCAGCGCGGCGATGCCCACGCGGCCGCGAGCCCCCGAGCCGGCCCTGCAGGGGAAGGGAAAAAACCAACAGAGAACAACACAAAAAAAGAAGGAATTTGAGTCCAAATCCAAAAAAAAAAAAAAGGTTGCAAAGGCGCTTTGCTCTCCTTGAGACAACGACCCTCCGGTGCCGCGAGCGCGGCCGGGGCGGCTCCCTGGGTTGTGTCGGCGGGGGCTCAGCCGCTGCCCCGGCACCGCTGACGATGGCTTTGCTTCTCCTAGTCCTATATAAAAAGCTTTGGCAAAAAAGATATCGGCTACAGAGCTATTAAACTACAATCTGCTTCTGCATTGCTGCTGGGTAAACAATTCCTCGGTGTCTTTGGCTGAAGTTTTAAAAAAAGTTTGAAGCTGAAAAGCTTTTTTTTGTTTTTTTATAGAAATAGATTTTTTCTTTACAAAAAAAAAAATCAAAGCATCTTTTAGCATTTTTAATATATATATATATATAAAATTCCTGCTATAGAAAACAAAAAAACCCAACCTTGGTTTTTGATTTCTTTTTTTAAGGAAAAAAAAAATTCTTTTGCTTTGGGAAAAAACTAGCTCGAGACGGCCAGGAAACATGGGAATGGCGCCATGGAGTTACATGATGCTGCAGTTTTGCGGAGCCTGAGCCTGGAAGGGAAGAGAAGAAAAAAAGAAGAAAAATATAGCGTTACTATCTGCTTGCTCCCGCGGCGGCGATGGGCAGCGACGTCCGAGCGGGGACCCTGGGGCACCCGCCGCGCTCCCGGCAGCCCCGTGCTCCGCCACCGAGCACCGGGACCGCGTGCAGCCCTGGCTCCCGTCCCGCCTGGCCCGGCGGCACGTCGTGCTCCGGGTCGGGCTGGGTATTTATAGCGCTGAAGTCAGAAATAGGAGAATTAGCGGTAATATATGACGGTAATAATACGGACGAGAATAGTGCTAATGTGATAGCGAATGCCAAGCGCTGAAATATTCATGTTACCACCATTAATATCGCTTGACCACGGTGCATTTGCCGCACCGGAACGATAACGGTGGAGGATGATGGATACCCCGGCACGGGGCTGTCGGCGCTGCCAAGGCGGCAAGGGGAAACCGTCCCCGGACGCTGCCCCGCGTCGGGTGCCACGAGCCGCCTTCGAGCGGGACGAGCCCGCGGGGACGGGGGGTCCGAGCCGGAGCCGTGGGCTCGGCCGGGAGCGGGGGAAAGGCCAAAGGCAGGACTCAAAGCGCCCGTGTGGCTCCATCCCTCCCCGTCCCGCTGCTGGGAGACGGGGGCTTGCGGGAGCCGCTTCTCCGCCCGGCTGAGCCGATCGTCTCCGCTTGCTCCGGTGTCGCGGCTCATCTCCTTGTAGCGAGGGACGTGAGCTTACAGACCTTGTGCGTGCCAGCAGATGCCCAGGGCAAGAAGACAAGAGGAGGAAAAGAAAAAGAGACACCTGCAGCGTTGGCTCGTCGAGCAAGGATGACACAAAACCAGGAATAAAAGACCTACCAGAGCAAGAAGAGCCTGTGCCAGGGTCTGGAAACGGCACTAACCTGCCTGCGGGGGCTGGAGCTCCCCAGGATGTAGGACCTGGTGACCAGGTTGTCCCCCAGGCTGCTGCTGCCGCCGGAGCCGCCGACGCTGCGGTAGCTGCGGGTGACGGTCACGCTGGAGGTGGACGATCCCGAGGACATGGTGCTGATGCCGGGGTTTTGGCCTCCCGACTTCTCGGCCGGCTGGCCGCACGTGCCGCAGACAACCGTGCGCGAGCGCAGGTTGTATTCCCCGGGGTCGCCAGAGCCGCTGCAGCTGGCCTAAACGGGGGAAACACAGACAAAAAGGGCCCTGAGTACCTGCCCGAGCATCTTCTGGCCTGAGCGTCCTGCCCCGAGGACCACGGCAGCGCCAGGCGTGACCCAGGCGGCTCTTCCCGTTGCTCTTCAGAGCTTTTATCCGTGCTCATCTTCAGCTAAGAGCATCCTCTTCCTCATTTCCTCTGAAGGGCCCAGCCCGCATCGGCTGACTGCTTCCCGATGGGAAACTCGCTCTTGGAAAGGATTCAGCCCCCTGACAAATGGGCAGCGCTGGCCTGCAGGAGCCTGGCTCCTTCATCCAGGGATAATCAATATCCGTCTTGGCACGGCTCTTCGGATCCAGAGCAATTAGACGGAAAGCTGATCGTGAACCTCGCGTCCAGCTCCCGCTACGCAAAGCCCCCGGGAGCTGCATCTGGCAGATTTTTCAGCAGCATCGAGGCGCACGGTCCTGGAGACGGCACCTCTCCGTGCGCGATTCCTGCAGGCATCTCCTGCGCGGGACACAGATCTCCGCCCCCGGGACGGGCTGGCGGGGGCTCCCGTCGCTGCGGCCAGGGAGGTTTGCTTCGACGCGGGGAGAAGCGGCCACGGCTCCGCTTCTGGCACAGCGCCTGCTCTCCGCGCGCCGCCGTTCCTGGGCATATTTCAGCTCAGCGAGGGGAGCGATGGGCTGAGTGGAAGGACAAAGTCACCTCTGGATCTGTTCCAGAGACCTGGTGAAGCGGAGAGGTTGGAGCAGCTGCCGTTGGGAAGCATCTTCCATCAGCTTCCCCCCATCCTGCCCTCCAGCTCTGGGTGGGCTACTCCGGGTCCCAGCTCGGCCTCCCTCGCAGCTCCCCCGTCTCTTCATGCGGCAGGTCAAGGTCCTTCTGGGCTGGAGATGCTTTCAGCTCGCTCCCATCACCAGCGAGGTCTGCAGAGCCCTCTCGACGAGCAGGGATCTTCTCCGGGTGCCGGAGGTCTGCTGGCTTCTTCCATGTGTTTTTTTCCAGAGCACCCTCCCAGGTGCCTTCTCCATCGGGTTTGATTCTGCGGGGTGCTGAGCTGCCTCCCACCCTCACCCGGGCAGTGGAACGGGCCAGAAGTGCCCGGCTGGAGCTTGGACCCAGCATCCCTGTGACCGCCCCCCGGGCCCAGGGCCTTCCCAGGCGCGGTACTCACATGGTGGTGGCGGTGGTGGATGCCGACTTCGTCATCCTCATCATCCTCGTCTTCGTCGTTGATGATCACGGTGCGGACCAGCTTCCGCATGGCCACCTCCTGGAGGGGACAGGGGAGGGGTCAGGGGACCGCGCTGGGTCGCGCCGCCCGGCCCCCCCGGCCGTGCCGCGGCGTGGCAGGGTCTCACCTCGCCGTTGGAGTTGATCAGGGCGGTGCGCAGGCTCTCCCCAGAGCCCCAGCTGCTCTGGGACTTCCACACCAGGTCGCTGGGGGGGCTGTGGGTCGCCCCAGCCCCCGAGGCCCAGATCTACGGAGAGAGGCACGGAGAACGGTGATGGTGCAGGACAGACGCCAGGGATACGGGTCGGGCCCCCGGCAGAGCCACGGGCCAAGGGCCCTGCTGCCCGGCTCCAGCCCCAGCGCTCGTATCCCTCGCTCCGCATCACCTCCGAGTGCTCCCAGGAGCAACGGCCGGGCTGGGGTCGGGGTCTCGGCTGAGCCGCCCCGGGAGCCCGGCAGGACCTTCGCCCGGCGGTGACTCACCGTGACTATCTGGCCAGCCTTCAAGGTGAACTTGGGGGGGAAGCGGTAGGTGAGGGGGGGATCGTCTCCGTTCTGCCGCTTGATCTGCCAGTTCCCCATTGCCTGGTCCTGGGAGAGGGAAAGCAGCAACCGTGAGACCCCCCTGCTCCTCCCCAGCTCGTCCCAGTTTGCCTCCCGCCCGCGAGGTGAGGGGGGCTGAGTTACACCTCCGGGGTCCCGCAGGCCCTGGGGATCCCCCCCCGGAGGTAAACGCACCTCGTTGGACTTGTTCCTGAGACGGACGAATCTGCCCTCCAAGTCCACCTCCTCCACGCCGACGCGCCCGCTCGTGCGAGCGTGGTGGGAGAAGCTGGTCCGGCTCTCGCTGTCCTCCAGCTTCCTCTTCTTGGAGGAGCCCGGGGTGGAGAAGTGGATCCCATGGCCACGGGATCCTTTTTGGGAAGAGGGGCTGGGAGACAGCCTCAGCCTGGGCAGGGGGAGAAGGAGACACGGAGCTGGTGAGGACRCAAGGGCTGGGACCCGCAGAGCCCGTCGGGGGGGCCTGGGCGGTGCCCCCCACTCACCTCTCCTCCTCGCCCTCCAGCAGCTTGCGGTAGGCGTTGATCTCCATGTCGAGGGCCAGCTTGATGTCCAGCAGCTCCTGGTACTCGTCCAGCTGCTGCTGCATGCGCGCCCGCATGTCGGCCATCTCCCGCTCCTTGTCGGAGAGCAGGCGCCGGCTGGTCTCCCGCTCCCTGGCCAGAGCATCCTCCAAGTCGTGCAGCTTCGCCTCCTTGGCGGCCAGCTGTGCGAGGAGGGAGGTGAGGGAGGCTGCTCCGTCCGGGGCCGTCCCGGGAAGGCACCGGCCCGCCGGAAAGCCCCCGGCCCCGGCTCACCTGCTTCTGCAGCTGGCTGAGCTCGCTGGAGAGGCTGTCGATGCGGATGCGGGTCTGCTGCAGCTCCTCGTGAGCGGCGCCCACCATGTTGCTGTTCCTCTCGGCCGACTGCTTGGCGTTCTCCAGCTGCGGGGCAGGGACGGGGCCGTCAGCATCCCGCTCCCGCGCATCCCCATCCCCGTGCCCACGGTGCAGAGGGGGAAAACGCAGAGCCGAGCCCCAGCGAGGGGCCGCGGGGGAGGAGG
This sequence comes from Casuarius casuarius, assembly GCA_003342895.1. Taxonomy (NCBI): domain Eukaryota; kingdom Metazoa; phylum Chordata; class Aves; order Casuariiformes; family Casuariidae; genus Casuarius; species Casuarius casuarius. Next base: position 218,989 of record PTFA01000356.1, read on the forward strand.
AACGCGGCCCGCGGCTGCCCCTCACCTTAGCGCCGTAGGTCTTCTCCAGTTCGTCCTTGTAGAGCTTGATCTGGGCCTCGTGCTGGCTGCGCAGCTCCTGCAGCGCCTCGGACAGCTTGCTCTCGAACTCCCGCTGCCGCCCGTTGTCGATCTCCACCAGCCGGGTCTCGTGGCGGCGCTTGGTCTCCCGCAGCTCCTGGGGGTGGGACCGGGGACACGGCGTCAGCCCGGGACAGGGGATGGGGCCGGGGGGCACGATGCACCCGAGGGTTAGCCCGAGCTGGTGCACTGCTCCGTGCAGGCTTCCCGCGGGCCGGAGAGTGCYGGCGTGGAGCAAGCACCCCGCGGCCGGCCGCCCGCCCGAGCCCGCTCACCTCGCTGTAGATGTTCTTCTGGAACTCGAGCTCTTCCTTGAGCGTCTGCAGCCGGTTCTCGGCGTCCACGCGGCGCAGCATCTCGTCCTGCAGCTGCTTCTTGGCCTCGCTCAGGGCACTTTCCAGCTGCGGGGAGGCGAGAGGAACCGTCGCTGCTGGGTCCAAGGATGGTCCCCGGGACGGGGCTGTCCGGCTTTGGGAAACCAGGCTCCCTCCCTCCCTCCATCCCACCGAGGGGCTGCCGCAGAGGCCGGGGCCCCCCGAAACGGCGGGGGAAAGGGCCGCGGCGGCTCACCTTGGCCACCTGCGCCCGCAGGTCCCGCACTTCGCTCTCCAGGTTCCTCTTCTCGCCCAGGGCCGTGGAAAGCGCCGCCTCCTTGGAGTTGAGCAGGGCCTCCACGTCCTTGAGGCGCGCCTGGGCCGACAGCAGGTCCCCTTCCTTCTTGGCGTTCCTGCAACGCGGCGGGGACGGCAACCGTGAGCGGCGGGGACGGCGCTCCGCGCCCCGGGCCGAACAAGGGTGCAGCACCGGCGATGCATTAACCCCAGGCCCCCCCGCCGCGACCCCCCCATCACGCTCAAAAGAGATGCAAGACGGTTCGGACCCACCCGGGGACCGGCGCATCCCGGCAGCCGGAGCCGGCCCAGCCTCGCCGCGTCCCCCGCTGCAAACCAGACCCGATCGCGGGGTGGAAGCACCGGCAGAGGCTGCGACGCCGGGCGCCATCCGCATCCCGCCTCGGCCCGGCTGCACCCGCTAGAGGTCAGTGCGCACCAGGCGCGCGCCAGTCCGGCGCCGCCGCGGCTGCCGGGGCCCCGCGGGCAGGATGCGGCCGCGCTGGGGCAGCGGGGCTGCTGGGGGCTGCTGGGCTGCCCCTCCGGATGCGGCCTCCGGCGCCGCTTCGGGTCTCCCGGCCTCCCTGCTCCGCCGCCGCGGTGCCTCCGCGCTGCCTCCTGCCTCAGTTTCCCCCGGCCGGGGGTTTGCGCAGCTTTACTAAACCCTCCTGCAGCAGAGCAAGGCTGCTCCCAGCCGGCCTCCGGGAATTTTACCCGGCTCAACCCCACCAAAACGCAACCCGACACTGTTTTGACGGGCCCTATAAAAAGAAGAGGCTCTGCCAGAGCCGGGAGCCGGCCCCGCTTTCGGCAACCCGGCCGCCAACGCGTTTGTGAGATTTTACCCGTGAGATCACGGGTAAAAATACCGGCGGCAGGATCAGGCTGCGGGGTGGGATCTGTGCCCGGCCAGGGAATCCCGGCAGCGGGACGGGCCAAGGACACGCTCCGACTGCGGGGCGGCCGAGGCCACGAAGCCACCGCGGGAAGCGGGGACCCCGGGATGAGCCAGCCCCAGGCTCGTGCCCATCCTGCACGGATCCTTTTTCCACTCCTTTTTGGCCAAAGACAGATATTCCCATGTTTCTTTCCGGGTGATAACTCCGTGCCGAGCCGGAGCCCGGCGCTCCCGTGCAGCCCGCTCCGCCTCTCGTGCCGGTGACTCACGGCACAAAAATGCCAGCTGCCCCGGCCGCCCACGGCGCGGTGCCGGGGTTGGATCCCCGCCGCCCGGACCGCAGCGGCCGCGAGTCCGGGAGCAGTTTTGGGGGAAGGCGAGGCGCAGGATCCGGCCCCGGGGCACCGAGCGGCCGCCGCGGCGCAAAACCCGCGAGGAGCCAACGCCTCGAGCGAAAACGCGGAGGGAAAAAGGGGCCTCCAGACGTTTTATTTTTAGCTTTTCAAAGCAGGAAGGGGGGGAAAAAAAAAGAAAGGAACAAAATTGCGGCGGAGCTGCCAGAAAATCCCAGCGTCGATGGAAAGTTGGACCTGCTCTGACACAGACGCAGAACGGAGCCTGCAAAGCCGACACGGCAGCTTCGGAGGATGATACAAGACCGGGATGATACAAGACCAGGATGACACGAGACCAGGATGACACGAGACCGCTGGGAGGGACCCACTCTGGCCCCCAAGCCCGGCCCAGCTGTGCCAGCTCCTGCCCGCACATCTGGGCGCCACAGCTGGAGCGGCGATGTGCCAAAGCGGCGGGAGGCGAGCGGCTCCGGGCACGTGCCGACCCTCTCCGCGGAGCCAAAGCCCGCGAGACGCCTTTGAGGATCAAACGCTTTCGGCCTCACCTACTGCAAACACGTCACCGGCTGCCCCGGCGGCGGCTCCCGCCCGGCGTGTCGGAGCTCGGCAGCGCTGAGCTTTGCAAGCTGGAAGGGGACCAACGGGGCGTCTCCCTCCTCCGCGGCCTCCGAACCGCAGCCGCTCCGCCCCAGCGCCGGCGCCGAGCTAACTGGGAGCGCGCAGGCTCCCGCGGCCCCTTTTATAACCCTTCTGCTTCGCTCGCAAATCCCCGGCGGCTGCGGTATCTCACCCGGCTGCCAGCGAGCCGCACGCCGCAGCGGCAGCGCCGATGCAACCTGGTCGCGTGCCGGGGGAATGGCTGTGCCGGGAAAGCCTTCGGAAACGTGCGGGGTGGGAAACTGAGGCGGAGAGAGGTGCAGCGCCAAGGTTTGGCACGGATACGTTTGCTGGGGGGCCCCGCACTGCCCTGGCTGGGGCATCGCGCTGCCCCCGGCGCCGGGCATCGGCGGCTCTGCCGGCTGGGCTTTCCCGCGGCCCCGGGCCCCCCCGGGATGAGCGGCTGCGGAGCAAAGGCAGGCTGGGAAAACCTCGGCAGCAGGGCAATGGGAATGTGGCAAAGCGGCTTCTCCCAGCTCCTGACTCATCCGTGCCGCCGCGGGGCCTTTGCCAGATCACCAGGATAAACAGCAGCCGGTCTCCTAGCAGGGGAGCCGTAAATAGCCGGCGCGATGTGCAGCGCCGGGAACATCTGCACGGAGCCAGCGCCCTGCTGCGGCACCGAACCCGTGCCAGGCGGGTTCCTTCCCCCCCCCCCCCGGCTGCTTAAAAGCCAGAATCAGGATTTTGGCAAATAAATACGTTAAAAACCCTCCCACACCCAGCGCTGCCTGGGGAGCCCCCGGGTCGCTCCCGGCCCCGCCGGCCGTGCCAGCGCCGGTGACTCATCCCGGCTTGGATGCAAAGCCCAAGCGGCCGCGTTTTTGCTGTGGCCCCCCGGTTTTGGGGTGCCACGGGGCTACAAACGCAGCTTGCAAGCCGCGAGCTGAGTCACCGGCGCTCATCGCGTCCTTGGGAGCCGGCGCGGCGGGGGAGGCGGCCGGAGGCTCGCGGTGCGCCGGGGCTCGGCGGCAGCTGCTGCCGCAGCCGCCCTGGCAGGGAGCGACGGGAGAAACCCGGCATGCAAATCCCGGCCTGCAGCTGCGGCCCGGCAGCCGGGAACGCGCTGCCCCCATGCAAATGCCGGCGTCGCGCTGCTTTCGACCCCGTGCACGCGCGCGGCCCGGGGCTGGCGGCCGTCTCCGAGTGCAAAGCTGGGCTCTGCCGCCTCGCGGCACCGTGCAAGGTCCTGGGAAGCAGAGGCTGCAGCAACGGGGCCGGTGCAGCCGGGGAAGGGGCTCCTGGCTGGAGGGAGAAGGTGGGGACGACCCGAGAGAGGGGACAGCAAGCTCAAGGTCTCCCCTGTCCCGCCCAGGACGGCAGCAGAGACGCAGCTCGCCCCATTTTCCGTATATCTGGGTATGCAAAGCTGCCGGCCGCCAAATTTGCCTGGGAAACAAAAGGGGAATTGTGGGATCCAGCTGCCACGGATCTCGCGGGGAACAAAAGGCTCTGCCTTCCCGGCCGGCGGGGCCGATAAAGGCAGGCGAGGTATTTACACTGCCGCAAGGCCAGCGCCTTGTTTGCGCGCGGCAGAGGGGAGGCAGCGCCGCCCGCGCAGGCGGCCGCGGTCAACGGGCAGAGACGGCCCCGCCGGGACCGAGCGCGTCCCTCGAGCCATCGCGGATCGCCGCCCGGGGCCGGACGCCTGCGAGCACCGGGGGTTTCTCCTCTCGCTTCGGCTGCGGCCCCTTGCACAGCACCTCGCTGCAAACGTGGCTTCGGCAAAGCTTTGGCCTCCCGTGCGCCTGCACGGCACGAGGATGCAGGGATGCCACGGCCCGGGAGCCAGTTGCACCGGAGCAGCAGCGGGTTACGGAAGCAGCACCACGTTCCAGCCGGGACACACGTGCCGCGGGTTTGCTTCTCCGGCTGCGCCCCAGCCTGCAAAAGCAGCCGAAAAAGCAGCGAAAGCAGGGAGCGAACGCGCTCTGCCCAGCCCTCCGCTCCCCCCCCCAGGGCTGCACGCACACGGGCGGCTCGGGGCTGCTGTGTCCCCCTCCCTGGCATCGCCTCCTTCCCCCGGACGGGGAAACTGAGGCACGGAGGCTCAAGCCTGCAAGGACCCGTGTGGGGCCCCTAATTTCGCCCGGTGCCCCCGGGGACGGTGGGGGCCCTGCCGGGAGGAAGGAAGGGGCAGGCGAGGGCGACTGGCGGCACCGGTCCCGCGGCGAAGCCCCGCGGCGGCCGCACCCTGCGCCAGCCGAGGACGTGCAGCTGAGCGTGAGTCATCGCGGCGCCTCGCACGCTCCCCGCCGCGCCGGATCCGTGGCCTTTCCCGGGCAAGCGCGGCCGGTGCAAAAACGCAAACGCTTTTGGGGAGCCGTCGCATCAAGCAACCGCTCCCGGCTCCGGCTGCACCGTCTCGTTGCACGGATGCGGCACCTGCAGCGCCGCGACCCGGGGAATCGAGCAGGGTGAAGGGCAGCGGTCGGGCCGCGCCGTGCCGTGCCGTTGGGGGACTTTGTCCTCGCGTTGTCCTTGCGTTTGCCATTGTTTTCCTTTTCAGCACGGAAAGGACATCGGTTTGCTGCAGGCGATGCCAATCGGGAACCCGGCGGCAGAGCTGGCCCGAGCCCGGCTCGGTTTCGCAGCATCCACGTGGCTTCGTCCCAGCGCAGCCCCGAACGGCTCCGCCGGGCCCCGGCGTCCAAGCGTTAACGGGATCCTGGCAGCCGCAGCGACGCGCGCGAGAGGCTGCAAAACACTTGTGGCGGCGAGTGCCGCGGGGCAGGCCGGGACCCGCCGCGCCGGGAGCCCTGCCGAGGACGCCGGCCCCGCCGTCGCTCCCGTTCCGTCCCTCGGCTCCCGCGCCAGCGGCCCTCGGTTTGCCAGGGCAGATCCCAGCGCGAGGGAGAGTTTGCAGCAGTGGGATTGCTCTCGTTTCCCCCCCTCTGCGGGAAGGACGCGGGGCCGGCGGGGAAAGCCGGGAAGGACCGAAAGCAACGCCGCGGCCATGCAGGAGCGGCCGCGGGCTGCAGAAAGCGTCGGCCTCCGAGCAAGGGGGCTTTTCCCGCGGGGCTTCCCAACCCGGCGGCGCGCGGGAAGGGCGAACCCCAGCCATCCCGGCCCACCGCCCCGGGGAGCTGGATAGGGGGGAAAATAAACCCGCCCCGGCTGCTTCGTGGGGTTTCGGCGGGTCCCCGGGGCGGCAGGCGTGGGCACCGCGGGGTCCCGGCCCAGCCCGGCGCGGCGTCGCCCGCCGCGTTGCACAATCTGCTCTTTGTTTGCTCTCAAAGGGCAGATCCTCCTCCGAGCCAAGCGTTTTCTCCCCGGGAAAGATTTCCATGAGACCAGAGGTGGAGGGGGGGGAACCGTCCGCGTGGTTCGGGGTTTCTCCCCACGCAGAACGTCCCGGTGCCGCCGGCCCGGGGGGGCCCCGCGGCCGGGATGCTCTCGCGAGCGTCCAGCGAGGTCCCTGCAACCCGCTGCCTCTCCCCGAGGTCACCACCAAACCCGCGGTGGCAAAACCCACCTGGGATAACCACGGCCGGCTCCGGCGAGCCGGGATTTGCGGCAGGGTTAACCCCAGCCCGCCCCGGCACCGCTGCCAGGCTCGGTCGGGTCCCCTAACGACGCTCCCCACAACGAGCCCACGGGCGATTTTTCCTCATTAAGGCCGGGAATGAGATCCGGGCCCGGGAGGAAGAGGCGATGCCAAGCCGCCGGCTTAATCGGGTTAGGGGCCGCGATGCAGGAAGCCATCGCTCATCGTGCTAACGAGGGCCTGGTTTCGGAGGGGGCCGAGCCGGGCCCTCGCCGCGCGCCGGCGTCTGCAGGCGACCCCCCCGCCCTGGGCGGCCCCGCGGCGGGCGCAGCGCTGCTGCCCGCTGATAACGCCGCGCCGGGGCCGCTGCCGCCCGGGAGATACCCGGAGCCCTTCCGCCGCGGTTGGGGCCGGCGTCGCCCATCGGCCGGGCGAGGCGGCAGGACCGGCTCGGCCGGGAGAGGTGACAGCGACGCCTCCGCGTCCCGGAGCCCCGGGAGCCGCGCGGCACGCGGGAGCCGTCCTGCCCTGACTCAGGGGCGACCCGACACGCGGAAACACCTCGCTGCTCCAAAAAACCACGATGCAACCCCGGCCTCCGAAAACCACAGCCCGGGAAGCCGCCCAGAGCAACCTCCCGGCGCGAGCCGGGAATCCCCCAAATCAAGGTGGTTTGGGGTTTTTTTGGTTTTTTTTTTCCCCACGGCGCGACCCAGCAGCGCCGCGGGAAAAGCCAGAGCCCGGCCGAGCCGGGCGGTTTTGCAGGGCGGCTCTGGAGAGATCACGGCCGAGATAGCGGCGGCTGCGGCGGGCGCTGCCCCTCGTCCCGCCGGCCCCGGAGCCGGGACCGGGGAGCTAAATATAAAACCTCCGCGCGGGTTTGGGAGGCAGCTGTGAACGGCTGCGCAGCCGCCCGCTTCCCGGGAGGCGGATTATTTACGGCGTGTTCCCAGCAAGTTAATTTTAGCCTCGTTAGGGCTCCCGACAGCGGAGCGAGGGATCCAGAAGAAGAGGGAGCGGACGGAGGAAGACGGGGGACCGTGTCCGCGGGGGACCTGGCGTCGCCGGAGCATCGCCGGCCGGGGGACGCCGCGGCGCGGGGGGGTCCCGGCACCGGCAGGGTTAAGGCAAAAAAATAAACCGGAGCAGGTTCTTTAACCAAAGGCAGCGGAGGAAAATAGGAGGCGCGGGAGAGATCCGTGGGCAGGACGGAGGCAGCTGGCTGGCACCGCTTCCCGGCCTGCGCCGGAGCGCGGTTAGGAATAGCTCCGGGATGACGAATCCGGAGGGGCCCAGGGCTCGGCCGCGGCGTCCAAGGGCGCCCGGGCGCGAACATGGCGCCGGGGCGGCGAGCGCCGGGAGAAGCCCCCCATCACCGGCGGTCCGGCCCCGGCCGCGTCACGGGTTTCCCCTCTCCCTGCCTCCTCCGGGCCGCTCCTTCCTCCCGCCCGGCTCCCCAGCGCGACGACGGCGCCCGCCCGGATCCGCGGCCCTTCCCGGCGCTCCGGCACTCACCGCGCTTTGAGCTCCTTGTGCTCCTCCCGCACCTTGCTCAGCTCCAGCTGCAGCCGCGCTCTCTCCTTGGCCACCGAGTCCAAGGTCTTGCGGGCGTCCGCCAGCTCCGACTCGTAGGCGGCCTTGATGCCCGAGACCTCGCGGCTCACCACCTCCTCGGACTCGGTGATGCGGAGCCGCAGCCCGGCGTTCTCCAGCTCCAGCGAGCGCACCTTGTCGATGTAGACGGCCAGGCGGTCGTTGAGCTCCTGCAGGTCCTCCTTCTCCTGCAGCCGGGTGATGCGGGTGGGCGACAGCGGGGTGCCCGCCGCCCCGCTGCGGGTGCTCCTCTTCTGCGACGGCGTCGCCATGGGGCCCGGCGTCGAGGGCTGGCGGCACGGCGCGGCTCACGCTCACGGCACGGCGATGTCCCACGCCACCCGCCCAACCGTCTCGGCAGCTCCCGGCTGCCTGCGCGGCTTGCTTATATGCCAGCTGGGCTGCGCTGCGAGGCGGAGCCGGGGAGGAGGAGGAGGGTGGAGTTGTGCGGCGGCGGGGAGGAGGCAGCCCGCTTGCGTCAAGCGAGGCCCTTCCTCGGGAAAGCATCCCCGGGCGACGCGGCCTGCAGAGCGGCCTCTCCCCCCCCCCCCCGGGATGCTGCTCCCCCTCGGGGCGGCGGCACCCCAAATGGTGGGTATCAGCCCCCCCCCGCCCCCAGGTCACCCCAAACGCGGGTCCAGGGCACCCCTGAACCCCCAAACACAGGGCCGCCGGGCCCCCGCACCACCGGGGCACCCCAAGACCTCCCAAGACAGGGCTCGGTGCTCCCCCAGTCTCCCCAGCTCCCCCAGTCCCAGCAGAGCTTTGCCCAGTCCTCCCAGTTCTTGCAATCCTCAGCACTGGCCACGCCTGGTTCCCAGTTACCCCAGTACCAGCCGTGCCCAGTTTCCCAGTTGCCCCTGCTCCCTGAGCCAGCTGTGCCCAGTTCCTCCGATTTCCAGCACCAGCTGTGCCCAGTTGCCCCTGTCCTCCCAGTTCCCAATCCCAGCCATTCCCTCAATTCCCAGTGCCAGCTATTCCCAGTTCCCCCTGTCCTCCCAGTTCCCAATCCCAGCCATTCCCCATTCCCTCGATTCCCAGTGCCAGCTATTCCCAGTTCCCCCTGTCCTCCCAGTTCCCAATCCCAGTCATTCCCCCTTCCGATTCCCAGTGCCAGCTATTCCCAGTTCCCCCTGTCCTCCCAGTTCCCAATCTCAGCTATTCCCCATTCCCTCGATTCCCAGCTTCCCCAGTTCTCCCAGTTCCTGGTACCAGCTGTTCCCCACTCCTCCGATTCCCGGTGCCCACCACTCCCAGCTCCCCCAGTGCCAGCCATTCCCTGCATTTTCCCGTTCCCAGCCGGGCCCTGCAGCCAAGGGGGCAAATCTCGCCCCGGGAATGACGGGGGGCTCCAGGGCTGCCGCAGCAAGCGGAGCTCCCGGGCGGCACAGCTCGACGCCGGCCGGTGCAAGGCTCCTCCGGCACGAGACCCGTCGGCACGGCACGGGATCGGCGGCACGGTCCAGAGGTTGCTTCCATCGCAGGCTCAGCCTGGGCTCAGCCCGTGCCGCTTGCGTTGCAATCAAGCTAAATTCCTCTCCGACTAATTGCAGGGAAGCAAAGCCCCGGCAGGCCGGGAATGACTCACGCAGCAACAGGAGCAACATACACAAACAGCCGCGCGTGCACCCGCGCGCGCCCGGCTGCCGCGCTCCCCGCAAATGATTAATCCCTGCTCCTTCCACGGCAGGGATGAGTCACGCCGCCGGCCGGGGCGGGGGGAGCGCGGGCCCGCGGCGAGAGACCAGGGTCCAACTTTCAAAAACTCAACGGCCCCGGTGCAAAGGAGCCGCCCGGACTCGCGCTCTGCCTCCTCCCGCCTCCCGCTGCTCCCGCTGCTCCGGCTGCTCCGGCTTCCCGGCGCACGGCCCGGAGGCGGGGGCTGGCCGCCGGCACCGCGCGCGCTGCCAAGCCGCGGGGCACTGTGGGACAAAAACGGCCGCCGCCGCTGCGCCGCCGCTTTGTTTTGTTTTAAAAAAAAAAAACCCAAAGCCACCCCGGGCGGGAGAAAAGCGCGTTGCACCCCGCGCTCCCGGGCGGTGCCTGTCGGGGCCCGGAGCACCCCGGGAGGAGGACGGCGGGTGGAAAAGCCTCGCCTCGGTGGGGAAACTGAGGCAGGGAGGGACCGGCTTGAGCAAGAGCTGCAAATCACGGCCGAGGGTCAGGGCACAGCCCGCCCCGGCGCTCCTGGCTCCCTGCACCCCCGGAGCTCCCCGCCGCCCCGTGCACTGCCGGGGGGGTTTCCCCCGGATTGGGGGCAGCCGGACCGAAATCCGGCATCCGAGGGGAGTCGGGCGGTGGGAAAAAAGGGCAGCAGAGCTGCTCCAGGGCGATGCCTCCCTCTGCACCCAGGTGATGCCCCTGGCGATGCCCTGGCCCCGGGCAGGAGGATGCAGCCCCGGCGCACGCGGAGGGGGACACGGAGGGGCCCCGGGAGGCCCCGAACGGCCGCCGGGCCCGGGTGGTCCGCGGACGGTGTTTGCCGTTCGGGCAAGGCAGGAGGGGTTTAATGGGAGCCAGATGAGCCCGGCGCGTCGCGGGCGAGCGGGAGGCCGGGCTCTGCTCCGCGCCGCCCTCCGCCGCCGGCCCGGCCGGTTCCCGCGGTTTCCACCCGCCGGGCCGGGCTGCGTCGGCTGCGCGGTCGGCGGAGACGCTCTCGCGTCCGCCCCGGCCGGCTCCGGCGTGGCTGGAGGCAGAAAGCAGCCGCATCGCTGGGATCGCAACCCCCTTCCAGCCTCCCGAGCTCCTCGGCCTGCAAAGAGCCCGGAAACGCTGGGCGCCTGCGAGCGCCGCGGTGCAAACGCGCATGTGCCCACGTGGCCGGCGACGCGGTGCAGCTGCTCCGGCCGGGGGCCGCGGCGGGGGAGCGCGGCCGGGGCAGGCGCTGCCGGGGATGAGCCCCGCTGCAGCCCCTTTTCAGCCCAAACTTTCTCCGTCTTCCTCTAGTTTTGCTTTTTTCCAGGAATCCGGGACTCCATGTCCCAGGCTTTGCACGGCCGGGGATCGTCACCCGCTTTTGCAGGCCTGGAGCAAGGCGGGACGGAGCCACCCCGATGCCGCAGAGACGCCTCCCGGCTCTCCCGGCTCTCCCGGCTCCCCTCGCTGCCGGCCCCAGCGCGGGGGCGGTTCTCCCGCTATTCCCTTCCCGAAGCCGACACACCCTGTCTCCGAAGGGGGATTTTCCCTTCCCAGCCTTCCCTGCCGGCCAGCAGGATACGAAGCCGCACCGTTAACCCTGCCTCCCCCAGCGCCCTGCTGCTGCCGGGGGACATCCCGGCCCCCGCGGCTGTTCCCATCCGATCCCGGAGAGCCGGCGGGGCGGCAAAGGCGGCAGGGCCCGAAGCAGCGCCGTCCCCCGCACGGACACCGGTGACACGGTGGCAGCGCCATCCCCGGCTCTCCCGGTGCCGCATCCCGACCTGCCCCGTCGCCCCAGCTCCGGGCTGTCCCGCGGGGTCGGCGGCTCCCGCTTCTTCCCACCAACTATCCACGCGCGTAAGGGGGCTTGTGTGTGCGCACGGAGGAGTTTTAATTAGCTAATAATCTTTAATAGGGTTTAATTGCCTTGTTATAAAAGGTAATTACAGCAATACATCAATTAGAGCTGTAAAATTAATAGATTTACCAGTTGTATTTATGGAGAGAGCTGAAACTTGCAGCAGGCAGCGGCCGGGCAGCCCCGAGGATGCGCCGATGCCGGCGGGGACGGCAGCAGCGGAGGGAGACGCGGAGCCACCCGGGGCGGAAAAGTTTCCAAGTGCAAAATCCTGAGCGAGCCCCGTTTTCCCCTCCCCGCAGCGGGCCGGGGTCACGCTTGCATTTTAATGGCCGTTTTTTCCTCTCCGGCCGCCCCGAGCCGGGAGCTCGGCGCGCGCAGGGGAAGGGAACACAATGAGCTGGCGGCGGCCCAGGCCGGCGGGGGCACAGGACGGAGGTGCCGCACGTGTGCCGGCCCGCGACGCGCCCCGCCGAGTGCCGGCTTGGACCGCCACCGGCCCCCCGGCCCCCTTGCCGGAGCCGCTGCTGCCCCGGCTCCGGGGCTGGAAGGAGTTAAAATCCCTTGGCGCTCCCTCACCCGGACACCTGGGGCAAATTAGGGGAAGCTTGGGGCTGCTCCGAATTAAAGGTTTCTTCCCGCAAGGGCGGGAGCGGGGGTCTCCGGCGCGGGATGCGCTCCGGCGGCAGGGCAGAGCCGGCGGGAGCAGAGGCTTTGCAGGAGAAGAAGGGCTGCTCGCCTCCATTTTGCTGCTCCGATGGTGTAAAAAGGTCTAAAACCCCGTGTTTCTCACGCTACGCGCACCCAGGCAGCCCGCGGCGATGGATGGATGGATGCTGCAGGGATGCAGCCTGGTTTCCCTCCCGTGCACACAAAATGCCGGCGCCTCCGGGGCCGTGGTCGGCCTCCGGCAAGCGCCGCGGGCAGAATGGGAGCTGCCAGCCCTCGTCCCGGGCCGGAGAAATCCTCGGCTGAGTCACCAGGGCGGCAGCTTATCGGCTTCCTCGCAGGGCAACGGAGCTGCCGAAGGGGATGTTTGCGCAGGATGGAGCTGGAGGAGGTCCAGGCCCCCGGCGGGGCTCGGCCCCCCCGCGCCGTGCCAGGATGCGCGAAGGCCTGCAGGAAACGCGGGTCGAAGCCGTCCCGGCTCCCGGGCTCCCGGGCATCCCTGCCGCACTGGGAACCTCCCGGGGGATCCTCCCCAGCTCCCGCTTGGCCTCGAGCGCGGCCGACGCGCCGGGTCGACGGTGCTCCCGGAGCCTCCTCCTTCGTGCCGGGGAAGCCGGGGGCGGACGGCTGCGGGTGAAGATGCAACAGGCGACGGGGCCGTTTCTGCCGGACACCGGCAACGTCTCCGTCACTCGGGGCTTTGGGATCCCATGAGATGAGTATCCCTGGGGATAGTTTCAGGATGAACTAATTTGGTCACTAAAGAGACCTCGCCAGGGGCTTTTCCAGCCTGTTTTCTCTCCTGTGTTTGTATTTCGCCCATGCACACAGCCTGCACCTCGGCATCTTTGCTCCCGCTCGGCTCTTATCCGGGGCTGGGCAGGGCCGGGCCGCGCGGCTCCGCTTCCTTGGCCGGGCGCCACTGTCTCGCAGCCGGAAACGGCTCCCGCTGTCGCTTCTTGGCGGCTCCCCGGAGCAGCCGGGCAAGGGGACGCGTCTCCGGATGCCGCACGCTCGGCCCCGCCGGTTCGGAGCTGCCCGGGGCGGCCGTGGCCTCGGGGCGGAGGCCACCGCTCCTAAAAACGCCCCGCATCCCTTTTCGGAGCCTGTCTGTCCTTGGGACCGTGCAGCGGCGAGCTGCCCAGTTTAAGTGCACGCTGCACGGAAAAGCCGTACGAAACGCGGCGCTTGCTTCTTCCAGCTCTGGGAATCACCGGGATACGGCAGCCTCAGCCCTCGCCTCCTCTCGTGCACGGGGGCGATCCTCGCCGCGGTGGGGGCGAACCCCGAGCGCGACAGAGCAAACCTTAAACGCTCGGAGAGCAGAAAGGGAAAACCGTGTCGTGACGTGTCTCCGGCCTGACTCACGCTGCCGGGCACTCGGCGGGGAGGCGGCGCGGGGGGGCCGGGGCGCAGGGCATCCCCGCGCGGCCGCCCCCCGCCCTCGCTCCTCCGCGCCCCTCTGCATTTCCTGGAGACCGACCGGGCTGCGGGCTGGCTGCGTTTTACACTCAGCGCGCTGCAAAAAGGGACTAAAAATAGCGCCGAAGGGAAGTGCCGGGATAGTCCTGCGGACCGAGGGAGGGAAAGGAGAGGGCTCCTTGCAGGAACGCCCGCACGAAGCGCTGCAGAGCCGCGGGGAGGGCAGCACGGACCGCCCGAGCGAGGGGGACGCGGGCCCTGCTATCACCTGGGTTGCTCCGAAAAACCCGCTCGCCCGGCTCTGGCAGAGGCAGAGCAGCCCCAAGGCTGCTCCAGCCATGGAAAAGCCTCTCTCCGGGTGCAGCCGGAGCCCCCGGCTCGCCGCTGCTCCGAGCTGATCCCGCAGCGTCTCCGGGTGGAAGAGCGCCGGGAGCTTTCTCGGGATGTAAAAGCAGTGGAAGCTGCAACCGAACGGATTAGCGTCAAAGCAAAACTATGATGCAAAAGTGCCGCGTCCCGGTTTTGTCCCGAGCGGGCGGCGAGGCCGAGCCGCCGCTGGGGCCGTCCCCACGCCGCAGACGCTGAGCTCGGCGCCGGGCTGTTTGTTTGCCCGTTGCTACGCCCCCGCGGCCGCGGTTGCCGGTCGCAGCCCCGCGGCTGGGTCGCCGTTGCGAACTCGCCGAGGCGGTTTGGGACGGCGGGTGCCAGGGAAATCCCTGCCTTTGATGCCGGCTAATTGCAGGGCTGAAACCGCAGGGCTGAGCCGCGCCGGCAGGACGGAGCCTGCTGGGAGCGCAACCAAAGAGGTGCTGGTGGGATATTTGGGATATTCCTTCTTCTCCAGGCCGGCGCCGGCAGAGCCCCACGTTGCTGCACAGAGCCACGAGGATGGAGGCGGAAGGGGCCGACACCGGCTGCGGATGCACCGAGCGTCTCCCCACCCGGCTCGTCCCAGAGGAGCGCTGGATGCGCACGGGAACCCCCGGAGCGGCCGGAGGACGGACCGGGATGGGGCTGACCCACGGACACTGCCAGGAAACACCCTCCCCTCGGAAAGCAAAGCCGGGAGAGCAGGAATGTGCCCCGGCGAAATCACCCTTGGCACAAGCCGTGCAAACACGAGGGAGGGAGAAGCCCGGTTCCTCCGGCCCGGCGGCCTCTGCAGCCCCGTCCCGGGCAGCTGCTCCAACATCTGCCCTCACCAGCAGCGTGCAAAAACCAGCCGAGCCCGTGCTGCGGAAAGCAGGCTGGAAGCGCCCAGCCGGACCCCGTGCCGGTGCCGTCCCCGAGCCACCCGCACGCCAAAGGGGGATCTCCTGGCCAGGACAGGGCGAGCTGCCGCGGGGCTCCAGGGTGGCTCTCAGCCGTCCGTCCGCACCGGCTCGTCCTCCCGTCCCCAGGCAGGAGGTGAGTTTGCCCTTTCGGTCGCTTCCACCTTCACCACTTCCTCGTCGCCCTGCTCCGCCGGGCACCGCAAAATGCCTCGAGCGCGGACGCCACGGGGCTCCCGAGCCCGGTCCTCCACGCCGTGGAGGGGTCCGCGCCGCCCGTGCGCCCCGTGAAACCGCCCTGCCCGCCGCCGCCGAGCCCCGGCGCGGGGAGCCCAGCGCCCGCAGCGCACAGCCTCCGCCTGCTCTTTCGAACCAGTCCGCGAGCGGTCCGTGCCTCAGTTTCTCCACTGGCCAAACTGGGGCACGCACCTTCTCCCAGCCTTTTCCCACCCTAGCCGTCAGCCGGGGAGTTTCTCCGGGTGGAGACGGTGCTGTTACGCGCAGCCCGGCCCCCGCACGGCCAGGCCCTGCTCACGCCCGCAGACGCCGGAAACCGCCGTAATGCAAAGCAAGCCACGTATTATTAACGATTACACAGCATAATCCGCACCACATGCTCTGCACGGTCCCCAGCTCCGTCAAGCGAGCGCCGACGCATGGGATACGGCCGGTCCCATGATTTTCCAGGCGTGTGGCTGGGCCCGTCGCGCTTCCATCGCCGGGAAGGGAGGCAGCCCAGGATGCCGCCCCGGGACCGCAGGGCGATGCCGGGGGGGCCAAGACCTGCTGGAGCCGAGCCCAGCAAAACCTGCTCTCTCCGTCCGCTTTCCGGACCCCGGCGGATGCCGCGGCCCCGGCGGAGCCGGCGGAGCCTGGGAAGGGCCATCGGCGGCGGCGGGAGCTTCCCGGCCGGCCGGAGGCACCGCTCCGCCAGCCCCGCGCCTCCGGTCGCCCGCACGAGCGCGAACGGCAGCACCATCTCGTGTCCGCCGCGCGCAGTACAGACGAGGCGAGTCCAGTCCTGGGACAAAACCGTCCCCCAGCCACGGTGAATCCCGACGGAGCCGAAAACCCTCCCTTAGAAACCCCCAGGCCAAAGGGAGCCCCGCGGCCGCGGAGAGCCCCCGGGCGCTTTGGGGCGGCCTCGGCAGCCCCGCGCCGCTGCGACGCACGTGCCCCCAGCGCAGGCACGGCTGCGTTTTTGCAGGCACGGTGCCAGCGCTGCAAACTGCTTCTCGTTAGCACAGCGGAGCCTGGTCGTGAGCGGTGCCGCGCTCCCCGAACGGGCCGCAGGCTGGCAGCGGGCCGGGGGGCGCGAGGGGGCCGGGGAGCGGGGAGGCGACGTGCCCTCGGTCCCCTCTCCCGGGCAGCCGGGCGCTCCCGTCATTTCTCCCTCCAGGCCGTCTGGGGAGCAGAGGGGGGAAAAGGCTCCCGGACGGCGGATAGTCCCGGAGCTGCCAGCAAAGCTGCAGGGTGAAAGCGGGGATCGGAAACCCGCGGAGCGAGCGGAGCGGTGGGTTTCCACCAACTCCGCGCCGCCGAGATGGGAGGGAGATGAACGCAGCRCCCTGTGCAGGTAAAAGACTTGGGAACTGGTAATGTTGGATCGGGAAAATGCATGGATGCAATAACCGCTCCTGCATCCCCCCTCTGCCGTGAGCGTGTTGGACGTGGACCCATCGCAGCCCGATCCTCGGTCCTTCCTCCCTCCCGGCCCGGCTGCGCAGCCCCGGCATCTTCCCCCGCACACAAAACGCTCCTCTGCTCCTGCCCGCACATCCCCGGCGCCGGGATCTCGTTGCTCCCGAGGCAGGGAGCCAAGAGATCCGGATGGGAACAGCGAGCGGGCCGACAGCCGGGCCGAGCTGCAGGTGTCGGGCCGCCGGCGGCACCTCCCTGCCGCGCGGGGAGGCGGCGGGGGCAGAGCCAAGGCTTCTCCGGTTTCCAGAAACGAGACCTCGGGGGAGGCCGGCCGGCCCCGGCACCGACTGGCAGACGCGGCGCGCGCCGCCGAGCAGCCCCCGTGCCCTGCTCCCCCAGCCCGCCGGTGCCCGGCCCCGCGCCGCAGCCAGCCCCCCGGCAGCCTCCCCGCCGGCGCCCGGCTGCCCGTCCCGGCCTGGACCGCGCGCGTCGGGATGCTGCAAAGCGCCGGCGTTATTCCCGGCCTCCCCGGGAATCGTGCATGGGAGCGTCTCGCGGCCCCCGAAGCAGCGCCGTGGCCCCAGGAGCCCGGCTGCTTGCGCAGGATCCGGCCCTTGGCAGGCTCGGCTGCGATCCCGAGCCCCCCCCGCTTTGCTATTAAATCAAATCCATCTGGCCTCGGCCACGGCGCTTGTTATTCGAGATCCCTCTCGGAGCGGAGCCGGGATTAGCTGCTGGGCACGGGGGGATTCTCCCCCCCCCGGCCCCTCCTGCCTCTCTCCTTTGTGTTTCTCGGCTCCTGGAGGAGCGGGGGGGGGTGCGGGCTCCGAGGTGGCTTTTGTGCCGCGCGGACGTTCCCGCGGGACCATGGTGCCACCGCGCTCCCGGCGGGGCCCGTCTAGACCTAATTGCCTGCAGCTGACTTCTCCCGGCGCGAGGCAGCCCGGGTGCCCGCCGCGGCCCCGGGGGCACCGCCGTGCCGGCTGCCGGCCCCCCCAAACCCGCCCTTCCCATCTCCGAGCCCCGGAGCCGGAGCGCCGCAGGGAGCAGCTTTCCCCGGGCCGAGGCCGCCTCCGGCCTCGAGCTCCACGAAGGCGACCGATTTCCACCGCTCCGACGACGTGAAAAGCGGCGGGGAGATGTAATTGCCGCTGCGCCGCCGGCGCGACGCCGGGCACCGGGCAGGCGC
>PTFA01000356.1:244537-259274 GCA_003342895.1 Casuarius casuarius
GAGCGCGGCGCTGCCCCGGGTCTGCGAATCGGCTCCGTATTGACCCCCCCTTATACATCTTTTTTTTAAGGGGGGGGGGGGGAGAAAAGCGAAGGGGCTTCGCTGCCCCGAGGCTTCGGGCGCCCCGGCGAGGCTCGGCGTAGCGGGGAGAAAAATCCCCTTTGTTGGCTCGGCGGCGGAGCGAGGGGGTGTGGTTGTGCGGGGCGAGCGCCGGGCCTAGCGCGGGCGGCGGTTCCCGGGAGCCGAGCTGCCGCCGCGGCCGCCGGAGCGCCGGGGGGGCCCCGAGCGGCGGCCCCGGGCGGCCGGAGCCCCGCTGCTGCCCACGCTCCGCGGCAGCGATGCTTTTGTTCTCCTTCGCCGCTGTGTTCGGAGCGAGGTGGAATGGAGGAGGGCTGGAACCCCCCCCCATATATATATATTTTTATATATATATATATACACACACACCACACCCACTGTCGGGTCCCCCCTCGGCCGCCCCGCGCCGGGGCTCGGCGGGCGCCGGGGCTCGGTGGGCCGCCGAGGGCGGCTCGCGCCAGGCCGCCGGGGCCACGGTGGGAGCTTTCGCAGGGTTCGGTCGTGGGGCCGCCGAGAGAAGTTTTGTGTCGCTGAAAGAGAAAGAAAAAAAATAATAGTGTGGCTAAGTGGTTTTTTTTCTCCCTCTCTCTCTAAGCAAGTAACTTGACGCTCTGGAAGTGTGACGGGCAGAGACTGCGGCTCCCAATCCAGATGCTTCCTCTTGGGTTGGGAATGGCAGTAGCCGGAGCAGGGAGTTTGCAGTTTGACACAGGGGGCGGCGGGGGGGGACGGGGGGGCGCTCGGGGGGCGACGCTCCGGGGGGAGACGCGGGCGAGGGGGAGCCGCCGGGGGGGAGGATGGAGACGGCTAATGGCCGTGCGTCGCGCGCTGGAAGGCGTTATCGGAACAATAGGGCCTCGGGTGGCTCCGCTCTCTCCCGCGAGCGAAGCCCGGGGCCCTTCCCGGGGGCACCGTCCCCCCCAAAACCCGGGCGGCCGCCTCGGAGGCAGCGCCCCGGCCTCCCCCCGCCGCGCTCGGCCCCCGGCCCCTGCGGCTGGGAGCTGGGCAGAGAGCGGCTGGGGGGGGGGGGCGACGGCGGGGCCCGGGAGACCCTGCCCGGGCCTGATCCGCGGCGGCCGCGCGCCGGGAAAAGGGGCAGCGGTTTGCGCCGAGTTTGTGCCGGCGGGCGCGAGGCCGCGGAGAATCAGGCCCCCTTTGTTCAATAAAGTTGGGAGAGCGAGGGGAGCCGGCGGGCCGGATCGCGGGGGGGTCTCCGGCGACGGCGGGAGACACCCGTGCTGTTTCCCCCCCGGGCGACGCCGCTGCCCCGAACTCCGGAGAAGGGGGTGTGTTTCCATCCGTTTGGTCGGCGGCAGCGCGCCCGTCGCGCGCGGAGTGATGGAGAGGAGCGTGGAGAGCTGGACTGCTTCCACCATTTTTTGTGTGGATGTGCGCGCGAGGGTTTTCCCACATCGGGGAAACGGGGAAGTGTCAGTGGGCCGGAGCCCTGGCCGGGCGGACTGGGCAGCGCTCCCTCGGTCAGCGGGTCACGCAGCGTAAACCGGGCCGCTTTAGGGAGGCCGGGGGGCCGGATCCTGGGCTGGGAGAAACCCGGATTGCTCCAGCAGAGCCCCCCAGCCACGGCTCCTTACCCCAGCTGGGATTCTGGCCCACACTTAGATTTTTAAAGGCCTGCAGTGATGTCTCCTGGGTCCTGTTTGTGTTGGGAAGGGCAGGTTGTAACGGTCTGTTCTCAGACAGGGCCGGGTGCGGGGCGCTTCGGAGATCCGGCTCCTTCCCGGGGCCGGCGGGTGCTGCGCGCTCCTCGGCGCCTGGCCGGGGTCGCGGGGGTCCCCGAGACTGCAGGTTTTGCACCGTGGCCCCCTCGTTACAACTGCTCGTGGGGCTCACGTGGGCCGGTTTTCTAAGGGAATGAGTGTTTCGAGGGGTACTTGTGAACAGAGTGATGAGCACCTTGGAAAAGAGGAAAAAAAGGTGTAATACCGAAATAAAGATCATTTCAGGGCTTTAATTGATGACAGGGTTGGGTTTTTCTTAGCTTAACATGGTTCTGATCTGGTGAACCACTGTGTTCCTTCATCTTATTTTCAAATAGTGTTTCACGTCTTTGCGAGTGTAACTTAGTGAACAGTACGCAGGCGAAGGGCCTGGATCCGGACGCCGCGGCCCTTTGCACGCTCCTGGCAGTGCCCCTGCCACCTGCTCTCCGCCCGCCCTTTCCTTCGCCGGACGAGCGTAAAGGCACTCCGGCATAAATAAGGCTCAAGCCCCATATATTTTTATTGGAATGGTTGTAAGCGCGATTTGCAAAGAGGTTTAATTGTGGAGGAGGGGGCGGCTGCGGTTGGAGTGAGGGATGCTGCGGGACCTAAGCGCGTGCTCGGTGGCTGCCCGCGTTCCCCGGGAAGTGCCCGGGCGCCCTCCCGGAGCCGGGCGCGGGCTGGGAGCCCGCTCGAGTTTGTGGCAGTGCCAGCTCCTGCGCTAGATTCCAGCGGCGCTTCTTCGGCAGCTGGGCTGGGATGGGGAGGCCGGCTGGGACGAGACCGCGGCCTGCGGAAAGCGGGGGTTTGGGGGAACGGGCTGCGCGGGTGCCCAGAGCTGCTGCTTCCACCACATGGCCCCAAGGGCCGCGGCGGGCGGCTGGGTGGCTGACGGGTGTGCCAAGGACTTTTGCAAATTGGAGTGAGAGACCGGAAAAGGAAGGATGAGGCGATAAAGTCGTAGCCATCCCTTGGCCTGACGTCGATGACCTCTTCCGCTCTGCCCCGGCCGTGGTTGGCAGTGGTTCCCCTTCCCAGGCTGCGAGTGGAGCCATGACCTCCATGTTTCCCCGCCTGTTGCTGCCCGGATGAGGAGTGGGGACGTCTCCGCCTGTCTCGCGGCCCCCGTGGGCTGTTCCCCCTTCCCCTAAGCGCGGCGGGAGCGCGAGCTCCAGCCGTGCCGCGTTCGGGTGGCCGGAGTCCCCGGTTGTGGGCCGCGGGCGCGCCGGGCTGCTCGGTGCCTCTCTGCATCGCCCGCCAGCTCCTGCCGTGGGTGTTTTCCCTACCAGCCCCTTCCCCGGACTGCGCGTGTTCTCGTAGCGGAGCGGAGGGATTTGCCAGGGTGTAAAGACAAAGCACCAAAGTGGTTTGCAGGTGATTTTTGAGGAGCTGGTGACTTGCAGAGGAAAAGGTTCCTGCGAGCCAAGGGCGCAGCTGTATTGGAGAGGGGACGGGATGCCGGGAAGGGTGGAGGCTGTCCAAAGCTGTAGCGCTTCGGCCGTTCAGATTGTGGACTTAAAAAGGAGCAGAAATCCTTTGCCACTGAGACATCTGGGTCCTTCCCCAGAAGTCACCTGGGGTGGGCGTGGATCGGCCGGATGGAGCGCAGAGCTGACTTTTCTGGCAGGTCTCAATCTGTCCCTGCTGGGGACCTGGACTGCTGTCAACGGAGCCGGCGAGGAGGCTTCCGGACCCGAACGGGGCCTGTCTGAGGCTGGACCCCGGAGGCAGGGAGACGCGGCACGTTTCTTTGTGTGCCGGGGAAGTGCAGGCGTGGAGGCGAGGCGGAGGGTCAGCGTGGCTTCCTGCCGCTCGAGCCCGGCAGCACGAGCCGCCGCTCCCGGCGGTGCCTTCGCTGTAAGAGCATTTTTGCTCTCATCATCAATAGCCGCATCCATTGTCACCTGCACCCAGAGACACCCTTTGATGAAGCATCTCCCGGCCTGCTCTAACTAGCCCGTTGTCAACAGGAACGAGATTATGTGAGAGAGGAGCTTAACATAAATTGCTCTTTCTTGGCAAGGTGAAGTCGAATAACAAGAGGCCCCACTAACCCCAGGTGATTGGGCTCTTTGTGTAGCTCCAAACACGCTCTAACGCTCTCAGCATTTAAAAATAGTCCAAGGAAGCCTTTTCCATTGAGGAAGTCTGATGATTGCAGCTCCCCCACCCACCATGTGGAGGTGGATGTACAGCATCCGAGCAGCAGCGAGGGGGGGTCCGATCCTGCTGGCTGCTGGCTGTGTGTAAATCTCGGAGCTGATGCCAGCCGGTCCGGCGGGGCCGGAGAGCCAAGCTGCTGCTGCCGGGGCAGCTCGAAATGGGCCTTGAAGGGAGAGCGAAATTGCAGTTGGTGTCACATTGTTATAAAGTGTTAATGAGAATCCATCTGAATTTACACCAGGGAAAAGTGCAGAACGGGATCTACTTTGTGCGGCTTGAAGTAGAGGTGGGAGGAGAAAATGGGTCTGGGAGAGAGACAAAGGGAATTTTCTAGGGGAAAGGCACCCGCTCCGCGCATCGGCTCCGGATGCTGCGCTGACCGAACAACCCTCGCCGCAGAGCAGCCGGCCCGAATCTAGGGCAGTGGGAAAGCGTGCTGGCGCTGGGCGTCGGGCTCCCTCCCCCTTCCCTCCCTTTGTCTGGCGGCCGCRGCCCCGGGCTCGCCTTGCCCCGCTTTCCCTGCGCCCGCGCGTGCCGGGGGGCCGCGCAGGACCGCGCCGTGCCGGGGGCCGCGGACACACCCACCCGGCGCGATGTGTCGATGCGGCCGGCGGCTGCTCGGGGCCGGGGGCTTCCAGCCCGGCTTCAACTTTCCCCCGCCGCACAACAAGGCGGCGATTGTTTGTGGCATCTGGGTCGATTGGGTTTGCTGCTTTGGGGTCGAGTTGTTTTTTTGGGTTTTTTTTTTTCCCAAGCAACTTTCGTCGCTAGGTGAGAAAGCTAAAATCGCCGCGCCGAAACGAGGTGGTTGCTTGTTTTCGTGGYGCGTTGAATTTTTTCCCCCTTTCTTGTAAACACAACTTGCACCCTCAGTACAATAAAAACTCAGTGCACAGGGATTTAGTTGTTTGTTTGTGGTCCTTTTGTGTTTTTTGACACCACTTTCATCAGATTTTCAATGCAGCAAAATCTTACCCCACAGATATTCAGGAGGGTTTATTTGTGATGTTCTTTGTGTGCTCGTCTTTTAACATGGCTTTCATCTTAAATGGGAAAAGAATGCCCCACCTTCCCAGAGATATTTGATGGTTGTTTATTTTATGGTCCTCTTTAATTTTATGACTATCGCAGAAAAAAGACCAAGTCCTAATTTGCCTTTAGGCTCTTTTCTACCACACCAGCAATGTCAAAATGTCGTCAGTGGGGTATTTACAGGTGTAATTTATACCAGTGCAGTGTAAAGGAGCCTCAGTGTAAATGAGAAGAGGAGTAAAAATCTTTTGTTTGYAGAGATAATTTCTATCCGAAGAAAACAAGAAATGACCCAGAGTGATTTGTGTGGTCTGTTTAAAAAAAAAAAAAGACGACGGGGCCAGATCCTTAGCCGTCGTAAGCTGGCGTAGCACCTCTGCTGCTTTCCGGCGAAGCCCGCGCTCCGGGGCTCTCCCGGAGGCACGCCGGTTTGTGCCAGCTGAGACCCTCCAGGCTGCTCCCCGTCGGGGTGTGTGCCGGCTCAGGATCTGGCCTTCTAGCAGCAGCAGCAGTGAGAAGGTTGTCAGGGGGGTTATCTCTGAATTTACGCTGCAGTAAAATATCCCGTGGAACTACTCCGCAGGCACGGCTGATTTTTCCGTTGCACCGCCCCTGTGCCGGCATTTGCACCGTGCGTGGTGCAGCGGGCGCATCCGGGGGTTGGAGCTGCTTGGAGGCCTGTTCCTGCTGCCGGAGCAGCGCACGGGAGCCCCAGCGCAAACGAGAACCAGCCCCCAAGGAAAGCCTCGGGGTTTACGCCATCGTGAGCGAGCAGAGATTTAGGACGGGTCCACGCAAAGGAAACGGCAGCCAGACTGGAGGTGTCCTGCACCCCTCTTACCCTCCCGACAGCAACTGCCCTGGCTGGGGAGCAACGGCAGAGCAAGCTCTCCAAGCCTCCTCTCTTAGTTTTGACAGGTTTCTTTACCCCTCGTGCAGGGGTAAAGAGAGAGGAGAATTTGGCTCGTTGCGTCCAAATCTCCCCCTGATTTCCCCACCCCCACCCCTCCGTTGCCTATGTCTAGACTAGATTTATTTATTTAATTTTYGCCAGAGCTAGCTGCTATGCAGATTAATTCCAGTTAGCTAACTGGTCTGGGGACAGTCCTCAAGGGTTCGCTCATGTATGTTAAYGTTTGTGGCTTACTACGGTAATTTGCAAACACGCTTACTTTGAGTCAATTGGCAATCAGTTAACTGAAGTTAAGAGAAAAAGGGGTGGGGGGAGGAAATAACCATACMGGCCTCCTTTGCAAAATGCTTCGGGATCTGTGTTATTGGCAAAAAACAGCATAATAGAAGCTAGGTAGTGGAAACACAAGAAGAAAGGGCTTAATTCTCTCTCTAATACAAAAATCTAACTGGCAGGGGTCTGCCAGGGATCAATTAGTTGATGTCTGCACACTACCTTAAAGAGTAGAACGCTACAGCAAAGTTGTATATTATTATAGTTCCTACCGGTCCTTTTCTCCTCTTAGTTTTACATTTTTACCACCACCTACTAAGCAGTTCTCTCCCCTTTTAATAATCCACTGAGTAAAGCAGTTTGTTGCATGTTGTTTTCAAATTTCAGTTACGCACGAAGAAAGCCTTTCATTAAAAAAGCATATAGGGCAGATTTCATTAAAAAAGCATGCCGGGCTGTGCCGCTCCTCTGGCCACGATGTGAAGGGCCACATCCTGATCATGCTTCGGTCTGCCAAAAGGGAGCAATGTGAACTAAGGCTCAGCTCCCTTTTTCAGGGGCGCAAAGCGAGGTCAGGGTAGGTGCTGAGACAGACTGGCACTAAGTGGGTAAATCAGATTTAAGCCCAGCCTGATTTTAGCTGGTGTAAATCAGTGCAGCTCTCTTGGAAGTTGGTGGAGTTATCTGGATTTACACTGCTGATGGCCTGGCCTGTTGTCTGCACCGATTTAGAGCTGCTAGAGATCTGGGCCACTGARCCTGCTGGGCTGATGGTCTTGATGGAGTTGGTCTAATTTCCTGTGGGGTTATTTTCTCCCGTTTTAAAGCACAGGATCCCCCATCTGTCTGTCTCCGCAAAGCTGGCTTTCCTGTCTGCAGGCCTGCACGGAGACCCTCCCTCCTCCTCCCCCTGCTTCTCACACCATCGGCTGCACCATGCGTCCTTTTGTCCGTTTCTAGATCTTCCCTCCCCCTCTCGCGCCGTGCGCTCTCCTCGCCTCTCTCCCTTTTGCCTTTYGGGGTGTCTCTCCTGCTGCCTCCCCTCCCCTAATTCCTCTCCTCCCTCTGAAGGATCACGGCTCGCCTCTCCCTCGATTTCCATCACCTTTCCGCCGTCCGTAACTCCCTCCCACCCCCTCGCGCTCGTGTGACTCGCTTACGTTTGCCCTCATTCATGT
Organism: Casuarius casuarius; assembly: GCA_003342895.1. NCBI lineage: Eukaryota > Metazoa > Chordata > Aves > Casuariiformes > Casuariidae > Casuarius > Casuarius casuarius. The sequence continues at coordinate 251,896 of PTFA01000356.1, forward strand.
GTATTCCTTGCCACCGCTTCCTTCCATCTGTCCCCAGCATGGAGCCCCCTTCCTTTGTCACCGCTCTGCTTGCCTGACCCTCCGTGTCGCCTCCGCGATTGTTTCCTGTCGCGCTGGGCTCGCATCCCTCTCCCCCCGTCCGCAGCCATTGTCCCGCGGCTCAGGAAACGCGGGACCCAGATGCMGCCCTGGCAGATGCGTACCTGAGGTCCTTCTGCGAAGGAGAGCGGGCCTCGTGCTCCTGGGAGGCAGATGTGCGGGACGCGGCTCGCGGAGCAATGCGGCGGACGCTCCTTCGGCCCTGGGTGACGCCTGGAAGTCATTTCCAGCGCGGATGCTCGCTGCTGACACCCCCTTTCTTTCCATGTGACGCTTCGGTGATATCCCTGGGGAAATGGTGGCATCTCGGTTAATCTTCCTAAGATGGAATCTCCATCTTTGGAGCGAGCGTCGTAGGAGCAGGGCAGGCAAATGTCTGCCGGGGACGGGCGAGGGAGAGCTGAGCCTGCCCTGGGGCTGCGGCATGGCCGAGGTGACCCCTTATGGTCCTATCCAGCCTTCCGGTGACTCCTTGGGATGAACCTTTATCCCGTGGTTTTGTCTGGGTGTTTTTATCCTACACTTGYGTTGTGCCTAGCGTGGCAAAGTCCTGTTCTTCGACTGAGTTTCCTAAGTACTAATGATACMGCGCTGTAAAGGAATCATCAGTCCCCACAACCATTTTAAACTTTACCGGATAGTGCGCTGCAAATATGCTTCCGGGTGCAAACTCCGGGAGGAGAAAGCCTTGGGCTGCCCTGGGCTCGCTGAGGTTTCTGGCTGACTGGGATTTGGGGGATTTGCCCTGCTCTTTCTCGGGGTGAGATCAAGCATCTCCATTCCCCAGGAATGTGAAATTCGTGGCTTAGAGATGGGTTTAATGAAGCATCATTACAGCGTTAATTATTATAGGAAGTTTTGTAGCAACACAAAGCGAGAGGTGGCTATTGTCACCGTTTTACAAACGGGGGACAGGCTCAGCGAGCCGGAGTGACTCTGAGGAGTTAAAAGTCACCTCGGGAGTGTGGAGCAAAGTCAGGATTTGCCCGTACGCATCCCGAGTCCTAGACCAACGCCAGAACGCCGTGACAAGTGGCGGGGTTTGGAGGGCGCGCCGGGAGGCTTCGCGGCCGCGCGGTCCCCTGCGGTCCGGTGCGGCTGCACCCCGGCGCCCGTGCGAGGCTGCCGGAGCCGACCCGGCACGCTGCGCGCGCTTCGTGCAGCTGTAGCTATTGGTTGCACTGTATCGCGGCGCCCGCAGCCGCTGCGAGCGCAGGGAATTACTCTCGTTAGCTGTAGTGGCACAAGGCGCTGTTTTTATCGCTGAAGGTGCGGGGTTCGATTCTTGCTAATGATACGCGGCGGCGGGATCGTTACGTTCCTGTAGATACCCTGATGTCACAGGTCTGCATCTCGTGAGACGAGCGTCACATCAGTGGCAGCACTAAGTGAGTGGCAGCCCTGAACTCCCRGCTGGGAGAGATGTTGTTATTTATTAGGGTCTGTGTAAATAATAATGTTCCAGCCCGCGAGCTGAGGAATCTTAATTTCCTGGTCGCGGGAGCGTCCTTTGTGGGTCATTTTGTGTTAAAAGTGTGATGTCAACACAGTGTGTCGCGGAAAGCGAGGCTTGTGTCGGATGAGCTGAGGAGAGGACAAGAAAAGAGCTCCTTTCCGAGTGAGGAGATTGCTGGGATGGGGAGGAGGTGGGGGATCTCACGCGGGGAGTTTTCCGTGCCGTATCCTGACCCTCTCATTTCGTGAGCAGTGCCCCGAGTCAGATTGCCGCAGGCACCGRGATCCTGGGCAAACTGGGGCAAGACGCTCCCCTTATTCCCTGCACGCTGGTAGGAATGCGATGCCCTGGGGAATCCCATTCCCGGGTTTTGCTTGGAGACCCCAGCTTGGAGCAAGCCCGTGGGGCTGCACCTCTCCTCCTCCCACGGGGACCCCCCAGCCTGAGCGGGAGCTCGGCGCCAGGCTTTGCAAATGCTTTCGGAGAGCGGGGTCAAAGGGAGAGCGGGGGGAGCGCTCAGAAAACCCCGTGCCACTTCTGTGAAAATCCTTAGCTGCTTGATGACATCCCGGTGCCATCCAGGAACCCGGAGTTGCAGTTCTGGCTCTGAACTCCCTCAAAAAAAGGTGATTTGGAAGCCAAGGCACACTGGAAAGTCTCTTGCCTTTTTTGGAAGAGCAGAAAGCTGTTTTCTGAGCCGCAGGGAGCAGGGGGAGTAGGCTGGGTGGGCTCCAGCTCCCGTCTGGGGGGGATACGGAGAGCACGGAAACACCGCGATGGCAGGTGACCTCGGGAAAGGGCCGAGCGCCTGGAGCAGCGTAACGGGGAGGCCTGCGGCCAGCAGCGCTTTTTATACAAAGTTCAGGCTCGAGGGCGAAACGCAGCCCTTGATAAATCRCTCTCTGGAGGCGGCAGCCGGGTGGGTTCGATGCCGTTCCCCACCGAGAGCTGGGGCAGTGGGGCCAGACATGTCCTTTCTCCCCCACACACACTCAGTCCCCAAAAAAGGGCCTGGATCCCTCTAGATTCACCCCCAAAGCCTCCCTGTAGCAAAAAGTCCCCAGGAAGGGCTCTCTGCTCCGATTTAGGGCAGATTTTTTTCCCCTTCCCGCCCCCCGTGAGCCCTGTGGTGAAGGGGCTCCGTGTCGGCCATTCCCACCCGCAGACTCACCGTCCCCTCTACTCTCCCTCCGGCCGTCTCCTGCCGCCCGCGACGCCGGCGTGGCCAAAAAACGCCCGGCTGCATGGGGGTGGGTAAAGGGGGGGGTTTCTGAGGGGGGTTTCTTGGGGGGTGACTGGTTTTGGAGGGGCTGAGGGGGGTCGCAGCGGGGCAGGGGGGACAGCGCACAACATGGCGGCCGCCTCGTGGGGGCTCCTGAGGGGGAGCGTCTCCCTCGGGGCGCCTCTGTCGGGGCGACGAGGGGGAAGCCTTCCTCAGACCCTTCCCCATGCCAGGGTTGGGGGGAAAAGTGCCTAAAAGCGCCTTTCCTGCCTCCTTCCCCGCTCCAGCAGCCGCTCTGGGCGGTGCCGGGCCCGCTCGCAAGATGGCGGCTCGGGGGCTTCTCTTCACAACATGGCGGCTTGGGGGCTTCTCCTCACGACATGGCGGTTCGGGGGCTTYCCTGAGGAGACGGGCGGGTGGCGGGAGAGGCGGCCTCTCCTCTAACCTCCCTGCCTTGTTTCTCCCCTTTCTTTCACCCCAAAAGGCTGCAAGATCAAAGCGCTGCGGGCGAAGACCAACACTTACATCAAGACGCCGGTGCGGGGCGAGGAGCCGGTCTTCATGGTGACGGGGCGGCGGGAGGACGTGGCCATGGCCCGGCGGGAGATCATCTCCGCGGCCGAGCACTTCTCCATGATCCGCGCCTCCCGCAACAAGGCCGGCACCACCTTCGGCAGCGCTCCCACCTTGCCGGGCCAGGTCACCATCCGGGTGCGGGTGCCCTACCGCGTGGTGGGCTTGGTGGTGGGGCCCAAAGGAGCCACCATCAAGCGGATCCAGCAGCAGACCAACACCTACATCATCACGCCCAGCCGGGACCGGGACCCCGTCTTCGAAATCACCGGGGCGCCGGGCAACGTGGAGCGCGCCCGGGAGGAGATCGAGACCCACATCGCCGTGCGGACGGGCAAAATCCTGGAGTACAACAACGAGAACGACTTCCTCTCCAGCAGCCCCGACTCCGGCATGGAGAACCGCTACTCGGAGGCCTGGCGGGTCCACACGCCAGCGCCGGGCTGCAAGCCGCTCTCCACCTTCCGGCAGAACAGCCTGGGCTGCATCGGCGACTGCTCCGTGGACCCCGTCTACGAGACCCCCCGGCTGAACGACCAAAACGACTTCAATTACGGTTACCTCTTCCCCAACTACGGCGTCAACAAGCAAGATCTCTACTACGGGGTGCCGGAGTCGGGCGCCCCGATGTGGGCCGGGCAGGAGAACACCAACCCCGTCTCCGTGCTCTTCTCCAAGCAGCAGCGGTCCAGCAGCACCGGCGCCATCCACCCCAATTCCCATCGCTCCCCTTCCTCTTCCATCCAAGAGCCCAGTCTCTCCGGCCTGCCGCGGCGGTCGCAGGGGGAACCGCTCCAAGGCTTTTCCAAGCTGGGCACCACCGCCGCTGCCCGGACGTCCGTGTCCAGCAGCCGCGAGTGCATGGTGTGCTTCGAGAGCGAGGTGACGGCGGCCCTGGTGCCGTGCGGCCACAACCTCTTCTGCATGGAGTGCGCCGTGAGGATCTGCGAGAGGACTGATCCCGAGTGCCCCGTCTGCCACGCTGCAGCCACTCAGGCCATTAGAATATTTTCCTAAAAAGACAGAGCAGGGCATTGGGGTGGGGTGGGGTGGGAGTAGGAAGGGAGCGTGGCGGGGAGGCGGGGGGGGTCCAGGAGGAAAAGAAAGAAAGCTGATAATAATAATAATAATTAATAATAATAATAATAATGACATCTGAAGAACAAACGAATGAATGAAAGAATAAATTAATTTAAAGAAGAAGAAGAAGAAGAAAAAAAGAAATTATTTTACAAGCAATGTATGTTATTTTTTAAAAAAAACAGAAAAAGAAAGTGAATAATAAAATTAAGATGAATAGCAAAGCCAGAAATTGTGAAGGGCGAACGATGCTCCAGCCTGCGATGTCTTTTTTAAAGCAAGTACTCTGAACGCACACTCGGATCTCGCAAGCAAAGCGGTTTAGTTCCATTTTTTTTGGTGGTGAGATTGGGACTTCTCTGCGTCGACCAAGCCGGGCCATCCCGACGGGACGGGGACGGGCGCAGGGACGCGGGGAGGGCCCTGCCGGCCCTTCTTCTCCGGCCGCGTTCCAGCTTCACCTTGGTCTGAAGCCCCCACTCCTCCCCCCCAGGGACGTCGGCCCAACTGGGAGCTCAGAAAGAAACAAATAGAAAGAAAGGAAAACGGATGACGGGGATGTAAAAAAAGAAAAAAAGAAACCATCGACCTCTGGGAACCTGTTAGAACGAGGGCACAACTGTATTACCTCAAAGATTTAAACAAAAAACCACAGCAGCTAAAGAACTTTTATTGTTTTCCTTTTTTTCTAAAAAAAAATGCAAAAAAGCAAAAAAAAATCAAAAAAAGAAGAAGAAGAAGTAAAAATGACGCCAGTGAAACTGAAGAAGGTTTGGAAGAACCTATTGGAATCACACTGGGCGATTAGCATTTATTTTATTATTCTGAGCCACCGCGGAGTCTGGAACTTTGTTCTTTTTTCCTTATCCGAGCAGGGATTTGTTCATCAAACGAATCAGGAGTCACTAACAGGGTATTTCAAAAGCAGTCTTGAGTTCCCATCCATGGGGGGAGTGTATCGACTTCCGTCTTTCCGTAATTCACTCTTCATCCTTTTTTCCAAGTGATGCCAGCTGCAGCTACACCGAACACACACATGCACACACGCACACCGACACACGCACACCGACACACACACGCACACCGACACACACACACACACACACAGATACACACACACACACACACACACACACACACACACACACACACAAAAAACGTTGTGCTTTTCTTTTCTTAAAAATATATATATATCGCACCAAAACCTAAGAAAGACGATCATGCAATACAGGCAATGAGCCCATACGAAACCAACATGCATCCCAACAGAAAGCAAAAAAAACCCCGAGTTTATATATATAATTTTGTTGTCGTCGTTTTTAAACTGGACCAAAACTTTTGTTACCCAAAACCGAGTGGAGGAAAAAAAAAAAGAAGAAAAAAGTATTTCTTTATGGACCAAAACCTCTTCAGCTGTCCTTTACCTGGATCTTCCTGAGGTTGGCCACTTTTATATATTATATTTTTTTCAGAACGGAACAAAAAAAAAAACAGAATTGCCTTGTTGAACATCCTTTAATCATTTCAAGACTCCTGGTTTTGTTAAATCAGATACTTTTTAACCCGTCGGGAAGCGGGGAGAGGATGGGCTTCGAAGCTGGCTTCTGTGCCAACGCACGCGAGATGCCAGCCAGCATCTTAACGTCGTCAGGTTTGTTCAGCCGGCCTCCGGATGCCAGAACGCCTCGGTGGTGGAGATGTGTGTTGGATTAACCTAGCGAGTACCAGTATACCTATCTATGAATATATGTGTATGTATATATATAGGCACTTCTCTCGTCAAGCACCTATATATATATRTATGTGTATATACAATTATATATATAGTTTTTTCTCCCACCACCGCCGCTTCCCTGTTTCCTACCCCTCAACTTCTGCTCACAGATCCCGGACCCTGATTTAGAACTGAACCAGCAAAGTTTCACAACTTGGCAGAGACAGTTCTACGGCAAAAAACAGGAAAAATAAAAAAAAAAAAATCGCCTGAGATTTTTTTTTTTTTCCCTTCAGTTACAGGAGACTTTATTTTCATCGTAAGCATGTTGCTGGGAGCGTCCCCTCCTCCGGCTCGGCCCGGTTCCTCGCCGCGGGGCGGCCCGCCGGGTGCCAGCGGGGCACCGGCCTCGCCGGGGCGGGGACGGATTCGGAGCCCCCCCRCGGGCCGGCGGATTTCGGGCGGAGGGCTCGGGCGATGATGGGCCTCCACCGCTTTGCAGCAACGGTAAAATACCGCGGAGGGGCAAGAGGTGGACGGCGGGGCGGACGACGTGCCTCGGTGCTGCGACGGATGCCGATTGCTCCGATTTTTTTATATTTTTTTTTAAGACAAAAAAAAGAAAAAAAAGAAACGATGCTGTGCTAAAGGGACACTGTCAGGTCGGATTTGTCCTCACCTCCTCCCCAAAGCTTTAAGACATCTTTGGCCGGCCGCTTCTCCCGGGCCGGGGTCCGCGCCRGAGCTCTTCCCGCGGGAAGCTGCCGCCGGGGGGGCCGGGGGGGCCGGGCAGCCCCGGGACCCCCGGCAGCCTCGCGCCCCGCAGCGAGGGCTTCGGAGCCCRGCTCCGGCCACGGCCTTTGCCGAAACCGGCCCGGTTCTCCTTGGAAATCCGGCTTCGGTTTGGTCCCAGTGGATGAAGGGGAAGTGGGGGGGGGGCACCCCCCCCCGCGCTCCCCCGCCGTGTCCCGTCCCCCCGGGTTGTATTTTGAACCGTTCCTTGTGCAAAACGCTCCCGGTGCTGTCATGAGCGTGGCTGGGGGGCGAGAGCTGGGGGTGGGGGGCGGGGGGCGCCCGGGGGGGCTCGAGCTGGCGAGGCGAGGGCGGCCGGGGGGGCCCATGTGTTAGTTGAGTGGCTATAGTCGTTCTTGGCTGAGTGACGTCTGTTCGTGGTAATGTGAGCAAGTTTTTTGATCAATGTCTTTATTCGATGCCAGGTTGTGATGGGGGGGGGA
>PTFA01000356.1:272972-291228 GCA_003342895.1 Casuarius casuarius
GTGAAGGGTTGGGGGAATGGGGGGGTTTGGGGGGGGGATGCTAGGGGTGTGGCTGCCAGGCAGGGTTCTTTAACCTGTTGCTGGGGAAGGACCGCCGCAACAGGGAGAAGCGGCTTTGGGGGCAGAGCGGGAGGCGAGCGCGTGTGGGGCTGACCCACGCCTGGAGGCGGTGGTTGGGCGGCTCCGTCCCCGCGGCGCTGGCTCCCAGGCAGGGCCGGGCGCGTGGGGTGGATGTGGGCACGCAGGAGGCAGGTCCTCCGGGCGGAGGAAGCGGGCTGGGTGTGCCTTTGGGGTAAAGGCTGGAGGAAGCAGAGGAAAGGGAACATCTGAGCGTGGGTTTGAGGGTTCACCCCTCCAAAGGGGCTTCCCAGGCTGGAGTGAGGTGGGTGGGATCTATAGGGAATGGCCCAAGCCCTGTTGAAGTGGCCGTTCCCTCCGGGACGAGGTGTCGTCGTCGGCGCTCTTGGCTTCCTGGCTTGCGGTGTGCTTTTACCTAGGGTTCAGGACGTGAGTTTGCAGTGTGATGGATCTGGTCGAGATATCTGGGGAGCGGAGTCGTGGGGCTGGGCAGGGATTGTGGTCTCCGTGACACCCCTGCTCCTTCCCAGTCAGCTCCTGAAAGCTTGTTGTGGTATAAACAGGATGTTAAGTGACTGCTCTGTTGAGAAGAAAACACTGATTAGCTTTGCAAGCAGGTTAACGCGAGGCTTGGGACCGTTCTCCCAGGCACTGGTTTCAAGGGTCGTAACGCGAAGGCTGTAAGCTCATCTAGGACAGGTGTTTTGTCATCCTGGCTTTTTCTGCGTGAATTTCCTGTGGTCTCTGGCTTCCAAATACAGAGCTCTTTCCTCCTAAACCAACTCGGGAATGCCCTAGCTGAGCTAGCAGTGACAATCTTATTGGCAGGTGTTAATCCCACCTCATTACATAGTAAAGAAGAGATGTCAGCGTTGAGCGGTACGGCATACTCATAGGGAATATAGTCGCAGAAATAGGAATTAGAAAAGACCTACTTTATTTCCATTGGCTGATAAAGGATTGTTCCCTTTTCCATAGAGCTCTGTCCTGTATTAAATCACAGAGAGTTGGGCTTTCCTTAGAAAAAAATCAAATGAGCAGAGACAAAAAAATTGTCATTCAGAGGATAAAGGGTGTCTTTGGATTAGACCTAAGAGGCACGCTTGATCTTGCTTTGGAAGCCTTCAGTTCATCTTGAGGTAATTGCTCTATACTTTCTGAAATTTACTTCTAAGCAGTGTAGAGCTCTTCTTTGTTTCTTTTTCTTTTTTTTTTTTTCCCTTAATACCTCAGACATGCTCAGCAGTTGGTGAATGAGTTGGTATGTGCATGGGCTCCTTCTGGGTGAAGTTCTGAGGGAGTGTCAGTTCCTCATGCCATTCATATAGGGAATGTGATGTCCAAAATATTATCTCTAAGTTTCTGGTTTCAGTCCTTTTCCTGAGAAGTGCTCTGTTTGTTTTCCAGTTCAAAGAAGAAATTTCCAGACGGTTTAAAGCCAAACAGGATCAGCTGGTTCTGATCTTTGCGGGGAAGATCCTGAAGGATGGAGATACTTTGAATCAACACGGGATCAAAGATGGGCTGACTGTGCATTTGGTCATTAAGACTCCACAGAAGTAAGAAATGGTTCCGTGGTGGGGGGCGAGGGTGAACTGCCGATGTGAATAAATGACAGTGGAAGGGTTTTGCTTCATCCGCGGCTGAGGGGGAGTAGTTTGTGTCAGACTTGAGCGCTGGCCTTGGGGCATTTGTGAGTCTGGTAATGGTGATCTGGCAGGAGAACTCCTTTAGGTTCCTGGACCTGCCACTGTTTTGCTGTGTAGCTGTGGGGTTTATCACTTGGCCTGTCTTTTCCCTAGTTTATGCACCTGTGTGAATTTGCAAGTGTCTGAGGGGGCAGCGTCTTCTCTAATACAATTATCATATCTAGCTTTGTGTGCTTCGAGTGTCTATGACTTAGTAATCCTGCCAGAACCTGTTTGAACTTGATGCTGTCCTGGTTCTAATAAAGATGAGACTGTTAGCAGAAGTTGCGTTCCCAGTGAGTTCATACTGAAGTTCAAACCAATACCCAGTTGTTCTCTGTTAGTTCTTGCCGTGCGCTCTCATCTTGAGCTCATGCTGCCTTTCAGGTACTGTGAACTCTTGAAAGACGTGCGGTGCGTGGAGAGTGTTATCCAAAGGCCAGAACAATGTTGTTTCCTTGTGGTCCTTATAGAGAAACTATCCGCACAGATGTGTCTAAGTTTGAATGCGAGGAAGTTCTGGCCGTGTGACTACATAAGTACAGCAGTGTATTTGTTAGCTCCAGTACAGCACTGTAGTCACCCCCCTGTCCAGCTTCCAGTTCGGACACATCTCAGTTGTGTCTGTGCCACGTTAGATCGCCTGAGAAAGGAATACAAGCGTGACAGCACTGAAAAGTGCTGCAAGGTTGGGCTTTTCCCTAATGCTGTCAAACGGACCGGCAGGCGTTAAAGGTTCCTGGGAATAGCTGCTGCGTTTCAGATGTGGCCACGTCTTGTTGATTTCGAAATGCCCTTTGCAGCAATTTCTTGGGCTCCCTGCTGCAGCCCGATCAGGCTCCTGGTAAACTAACAAGGCTGCATCTCTTTGTGCAGTTCTGCTGTCCCCTGGGAGAGCTGCCTTACTGCCTTAGTCAAGATTAGTGGTTTTTTTCCCCTTTCTTTTTACAAAGACAAGCATGTATATTGTCAGCTTCTGCGGGAGGCCCCTTTACTGGATTCTGCATCTCCAGGTAGCCTGATAGACTGATGCTGTTTACCGGTGTCTCCACAGCAAACCACAGTACCTATGAGCCATTTCAAAAAGTAAATGAGAAAGCTGTCCTCGGTTGCTTGTTTTATTCTCTAATAGTTGTCGATAAGTGCTTACTGAAGACATTACAGCCTCTTCCTGGGCTGAGAGAAACCAAGTGACCTATCTCCAGCTTCCCTCTTCCTTTTTTGTTCAGTTTCCTATTTGCTTTTTTTCCCCTACGTGCCCTGCTTCCTTCTCAGTGGCTGCTGGCTTTCAGCAGCAGTCAGTTGAATCTGGAAAATGCGTAGGGGACTTCAGGTTACGGGTTTTTTTTAATTAATTAATTATTTTAAGTTCTAGAATAAGAGTGAAAGAGGAAGGGGAATTAGAAATGGGAATCATTCTTGGATTGGGAAAAGATCAAATAGTTTTTTAGGTATTTGTTAGTGGCACAGTTTTCTTAATTTGAAGTGAGTAAAGTGAATTTTGTGCTCTAGTTTCATTTGAAGGCTCTTAAGCGCTTACCCAGGATTATCACTGCAGTGACTGCAGATGCTTCAAAGTATCTTTAAATGTGTGGTGTTGGGTTTGGTCCCCCCCCGCCCCAGGAAGAGTCCTGGGGAGGAACTGTGATTTCAAAGTACTTGTTCAGGTGTTAGTGCTAGTGCTGATAGTGGTAGTGTACTGTTGCTGCACTGGCTTGTGGCACAATAACTGCAAGTATCTATTAAAAGCAGCTCTGGCCAACTTGTGCTGGAAGGAGAAGTCTCCTGGATAAGGTGCAGCCAGTAGCAAAGATGCGAGTTCATAGCCAAGCTGCCCAGAAACACTTTGTAGCTTCATGGGACAGATGACGTTACTGCCTTGTGCCTCAGTTTCCCCCTCTATAGAATAAAGCTAATTCTTGTTTTGCCCCCCAGGAGCACTGGTACTAATAATCACTGCATGGAAGGGAGTGCAGAAAAGCAGAATCTTGTTTACCCCATGCAGCAGCCCTGCTGTAACCTCCTGTGGTTTCTGTGGGAGCAGCAGGAGGATTTTCCTGTTTGGAGCAAGCTCATTGCTCAGGGATGTAGCGGAGGTAAATAGTTCAGTGCTATTCAAGGAAGAGCTAGATATAATTCAGAGCAAGTCCAGTCAGCCACTTGGTGCAGGCCAGGATAAAATGTCATGGGCTGTTACGCGTCAGGATGGGAGGCAGATTCCAGCAGATGGAAGGCATCTGGAGGACACAGCTGTGAATCCCCGCGGACTGGAATGGCTGCTGCTGGGACGACAGGCTTGAAGGGAGGCTTTGGGGTGGGGTGCACAGTCCTGTGTCCCCTACAGAGGACTCTGCTTAACTTGCCTGAATTTCAGGAATTTGATGGTTTCTTTGCAGGGTCCAAGATCCTACAGCTGCTGCTTCTGCCCCCACTGCTGCTTCTGCCCCCACTGCAACCCCTCCTTCTCCTGCTGCCCCGTCTCAGCCTTCCACATCCAGCAGTGCCGGTTCTGACGCGGGGAGCGGCAGCAGGCGGAGCAGCGGGTCGGGGACCATGGCGGGTACTGGAGACGGAGCCCCTAACAGTGCTACGTCCATCCTTTGTAAGTGATGGCTGCCTGACAGTCTTACCCAAAGGAAGAATTTCCTAGGATTAGAGCAAGGACCTGGGGTTCTTGGCCCCTGTAGTTGTCTCTGTTGCTTGCTATGGGCTTTGCATGAGTCACTTCCTTTGATGTGCCTCAGTTTCCCTGCTCAGGGTAACAGCAAATCCCTTTGTGAAGCACTTGTAAGCATGCGTGGGGGATATCCTCCCTCAGAGCTGAGTGCCACGGGAATGGGATGCCCTTAGGTTAGCGTGGATGCAGAGCAGTCCAGCTGATGCGCTTGTCCTCCTTTTGCAGTTGCCGACTGTTACTGACTCACGCCTCTCCCTGTGTGTTGTTCCCTCTCCAGCTGGCTTCGGCGGCATCACTGGGCTGGGCAACCTTGGGATGGGCTCTGCCAACTTCATGGAGCTCCAGCAGCAGATGCAGCGGCAGCTGATGTCCAACCCGGAGATGCTCTCTCAGATCATGGAGAACCCCTTGGTGCAGAACATGATGTCCAACCCTGACCTCATGAGGCAGATGATCATGGCCAATCCCCAGATGCAGCAGCTCATGGAGCGAAATCCAGAGATAAGCCACATGCTGAATAACCCAGAGCTCATGAGGCAGGTGAGTCAGCAAAGCAGGGGCCCAGGGCCTGTTTAAAGCATGTCCAGGAGCGTCTTTGTGGACTCGCTTCAGTGTCTGTTCTCGAAAGGCAGAATGTAAATTCCAGATCCAGTGAATTTAGAGATCTTTCTTTTCTTTTCTGCTGTGAGCTCCCCCCCCAAACAGATGGTGGTCTTGAGTTATATGAATAGTCATTACTCAGCCCACGTGCTTGCAATCCATATCTCCCTTCCAGGACTGTTGAATCCATCATGTGCTGGGCAAAAAGGATGCTAGGATCTTCCAAGCGTGCTGCATACAAGGCTACTGTGTTCTGATTCAGGCATGGGAGCAAAAGCAGTTGTTGTGGTGAAGTGAAGCCACTGCAAAAGCTCTCTGTCCCTCTCTGTTTCTGTTTGTAGATTGTTGAATAAAGACTACAGGGCTGTACGAACAATATTTTACTACGTGTATCAGTAGGGAGCGCTGGTCGTAGGCTGGGATCCTTGAAGTCTCAATTTTGTCTGTGGTCCCAGACCAGAGAGAGCCCATTCCCTAAAGAGCTGACTATCTGTACGATACCAGGTCTATTAGAAGGGGAGCATAAGGGAAGAGTGAGAGCCCATGTGTTAAATAGCCAGTGACAGGACTCTGCTCTTTCCCCACAAAGCCTTGTCGGGAGGTGTTTCCAGGTCTTTGCTCAGTGAGACTAGTTTCTGTCCGCTTCTCAGTTATGTTTCTTTGGACTGTGTCAGTCATCCCCAATTCCAGACTTGCTGGACTAAACTGCAAATGATCTGTACTTGAACAGCTCGTCAGATCAGATCTGGAGGCTCCTTGTGCAGGGGATACCCAGCTGAAATCTGGAGATGGTGAATTACTTGGTTTTCCTGAAACAGGAAGGATCCAATCTCTTCCACCTTCTCAGTTTTTGAATGCGCTCCATCTACTTTGAGTGGGAACATATGGGTGTTAAATGTTTGGATGTCCTGATACTGCTTAGAAACGAAACAATCTTATCCAGCTGAATTGAGGTTGTAAAGGAAGAGAGCTTAGCAAGGATGGGAGGAGCCAGGATCCCTGGGCTCTCTTTGCTTGGATAAATGATCTCTCTGCTCTCCGGCTGCGAAACGGGTTTAATTATACTCTTTCTTCTGGGAGCTGAGATTTAACTCTTTCAGTGCTTGACTAGTAGAGCAGTAGAAGAATATCACTGGGCTGCTAACCAGTCTCTCTGTGCGCTCCAGTCTTCCACGGTGTGCCTAGGCTTAAACTTTCCACATTTTCCTCCTCCTCCCAGACAATGGAATTGGCTCGTAACCCCGCCATGATGCAGGAAATGATGCGGAACCAGGACCGCGCTTTGAGCAACCTCGAGAGCATTCCAGGAGGATACAACGCCCTGCGCCGGATGTATACGGACATCCAGGAGCCCATGTTTAGCGCAGCCAGGGAGCAGGTATGGCTGCAGCCCCGAAGCGGGGCTGAGCAGTGTGCTGAGAACGGGCAGAGTGTCTTTCCCTGCCCCCGCGTGCTGGGCCTGCCTTCTCAAACCAAGGCTGTTCGTCCCCTCCTTTCTCCAGATTACAGTTGCAGCCATTAGCAGGAGAATGTTGTGCCGCACCAGTCATTTGCTTTTATTACAAGGTTTGGTGTATCTGAGCAGAGACCTGCCCTCGCTCCTTTTGGTCTCCAGGCAGGCTGGATGCCAGCCATCTCCGGTCTGAAAGCCCCATAGCTTCGTTAGCACGGCCCTCTGCTCTCGGCAGGGCTTACTGTATTAGCTCAAGCCTGACGCCTTTGGATTGGAGCTGGCAGGAATCCAGCTGGCTTGGAGCACAGGAGGAGCGAGCGCAGGTCTGTCTGCAAAAGGCCGTGCAGACATACTCCAGTCTAGCATTACCTACTGGTATGTCCGGGTGCTGATTTTACATCGATGTTTTGAAGCCCTGTATTTGGGAGCCAAATTTTGGGCTGTGGCTGTTTCTTGAGCTTGATCTTTTTCTGAATGTGGTGTGTTGTGGATTACGAATTTCTCAGGGGGCAAATTATGGCACGTGTTTAGCAAATTCTGGACCTGGATGAATGGGATGGGCTGTTCTTTAGCTCATGCAGAGTTGGGGTTGGTCCGATGCTCTCCTTTGGGCTGACTAATTAAGGTTGTTTCTTTTTTCCTTTTTCCCTAGTTTGGCAACAATCCGTTCTCTTCCTTGGCGGGGAATTCTGACAGCTCAAGCTCTCAGCCTTTGCGGACGGAAAACAGAGAGCCGTTACCTAACCCCTGGAGCCCCACGCCCGCTGCTTCCCAAAGCCAGGTGCCCAGCAGCGAAGGGAGCGCTGGCTCGGCGACCACCCAAAGCACACCGACTGTATCCAACCCCTTTGGGCTGAATGCTGCTAGCATTGGGGCTGGTACGTAAGCAAGAGAGGAGCAGAGGGGACTGCTGACTGAACAGATCACCCAGACTTCCTTGGAGGGAGGTTCCCTCTGGCATTTGAATGCCTGTCTGTGACTGTTCTCCAGATGAATGATTCTAGCCCAATTGCAAATGAGAGTGGATTATTCGTTGTGTGCCCGTCTGAGGGTTACTTTGGGAACTCGGAGATGTCCCTGCAGCCCTTGTGAGAGCATAGGAGGTGGCAAGCAAAGCACCACAGCTGTTCACAGCTGTATTTGCTGTTGGCCAGTGAAGGCACTGCTGTTCTCTGTCATGTTGCATTTCAGGCGCTGCAGCAGTGCTCAGGCTTGTAAGGGGTTTTCCTTTGTCTTCTCTTCCCTTACCCCTGCAGGCATGTTTAACAGCCCAGAGATGCAAGGACTCCTGCAGCAGATTTCCGAAAACCCTCAGCTGATGCAGAACATGATCTCTGCCCCTTATATGCGGAGCATGATGCAAACTCTTGCCCAGAACCCAGACTTTGCAGCACAGGTAAAAGTGTTGCAGCATGTCTGCTATCATCAGACAGACCTTGAGCACGACACCTGTGAGACCAGTCTGCTTCTATAGCTGGAGAGGTTCCTCTTTGCAGGAAGCTAAGAGCTGAGTGAACAGGCAGTTCTGTTGTATTTCTTGATAGCTTGAAGCCAGCTGTAGTACTGAGCCCTAAGGCTTCAAACGTTCTCTGTGTCTTAGCAGATCCCCAAACTAAAGAAGGCGGCTTTCAGAGGGATGTGGGAATGGCCCTCCTCTTCGCCTGTGGGCGGTAGCCCCTGTTCAGCACCGTTGCCAGGAATCGAGCTGTCTTATTTCAGCCCCTGTTAACAGGGAAAGATGTTGAAAGCCCAGGGAGGGAGTCATGGGCACCTGTGACTTACTGTTCGTGGTCTGGTTGCATAGGGTTTAACAGCCGATGGCAGCAACCCTCTGACCCTACCTACGTGTGCTGTCTCTTGCTAGATCATGGTAAATGTCCCCCTCTTTGCTGGGAATCCACAGCTTCAAGAACAGCTCCGCCTTCAGCTCCCTGTCTTCCTGCAGCAGGTAAAGGCCCCTGTCCGGCCCGTTGCTGCTCTCAGCCCCGAGCTCTTCCATCCTCCGTAGGAAGGGGAGCCTCTCAGCTGCATAGTCAAGTGGGCTAGGAAGCATGTGGGTCTGGGTGGTCTGGGCTGTGGAAGAAAGGGGTTTTCACAGGGGAGAGAGAAAGCGAGAGCTTGCTTAGACAAGGCAATCTAAATTACCTAAAGGTGGACTTTAAATTAGACTAGTTAAGCTACATGAAACCCTAGTGTGGACAGCCTCTCCCTGTAATGCATTTACAAAAATTAAGACAGGTAATTGCACTAGAGCAGCTGCTTCACTCAAGCAAATCAAATAAAATCATTCTAATTCTGAAGGTGTGTGTCCCCGGTTCTAATATGATTCACCTAGTTCATCTAGGAAATCTGATCTAAACTTTGTTCAAGTATCTCTGTGTAGATGAGCCCTCTCGCCTTCATCCCCAGATGCAGAACCCAGACTCCCTCTCCATTCTCACCAACCCCCGCGCCATGCAGGCACTCCTCCAGATCCAGCAGGGACTCCAGACGCTGCAAACGGAGGCCCCAGGACTAGTGCCAAGGTAATAAGTGCTTTAGAGTGGGTTTCTGCAGGCAGAGCTGACATGCTTGGTACCAGGAGGCAGACTAGCTGTTGATTCATGGAGGAGGTCTGCTTAGGGAGCTCTGTTTGGGAGCTTAGGGAGCTCTGGGAATTTGTGTGTGCGCCTGCAGGTCTCTGTGAGCTCTAATTAGCACTTTCTACTTGTTTGTACTTAGTGCGGGAAGTCCTTGACCTTTTCTTTCTGCAAAAAAGGTTTGGAAAACGTTTGGTCCCTCCCCCCATCTTTTGTCTGTGGTATTCGGTGTCACCTAACTCAAGAATTTTATCTCTGGGGAGAAGTACAAGATGCAGAGCTACAAGGCTGGGTGGGTATGTTAGGGCAAACTGGTCTGCCAGCAGCCCTCAGGCCTTCTGGTCTTTGACAGTGTGGGTCACGTTCAGTTTTTGCTGTTCCTTTCAGACCTGCGCCTCTGTTAGTATCGCTTATTCCCAGCGTCATGTGTGACCGGGATACGAACGCAGCCAGTTTGGTTGACAAAGCTGTCCCGTAGCGAGGGGCTTGGCGAGGGCCAGCCTGGCAGGGGCTGCCGGTTGCCCATGCTGCGTAACTCTCGCAAGACGGGGTACACCCAGAAGCGCCAGCCTGCCTCTGAGCACACCCTGCTTCTCTCTGCAGCCTCGGTTCCTTCGGCATGCCTCGAATGCCCCCGTCCTCTACAGGAGGAAGCACAATCCCGGAGAACCCCGTTCCCTCCGCTTCGACGCCGGCCAGTGCCTCTCCAGCCGGGGGTGGTAACCCTCAACAGCAGCTCATGCAGCAGATGATCCAGCTGCTGGCTGGAGGAAGCTCTCAAGTACGTAATGCCCGGCTGCATGCTGAGGTGCTCCTGGGGGCATGGCTGGGGTGAACCAGAGGCTTTTCTGATCCCCCCCCTGCTCTCAGGTTGCAGGTCCCCAACAGGTTTTCCTTGGCTACAGTGCTTTCTGCTAAATTTGCTTGGTTTGGTGTCTCAGGTTGGCTGATTCTTTGGGGATAGAGCGACCCTTTGCACAGGCTTGAAACTAAGAGTTATAGGGGCAAATCAAGAGCCAGGGATCCTCCGCCCAGCTCTGCTGTTGCCTTAGGTACTGAATTTGGGCTAGTGCTGTGTGGAGTGGCTGCTCTGCCCAAGTGCATGGCAGCTCGGGGTGGGGGTCACGTCAGTCACATCAGGCTTTCAGGTTTTAAATTTATTTGGGGTCCCTGCTCAGCCACTGTTGCTGGCCCTGCCCACAGTGGATGTGATCTCTGCTCAGATCTTTTGTCCTTTCCCTTTTACAGGCGCAGAGTCCTGAAGTGCGATTCCAACAGCAGCTGGAGCAGCTGAACGCCATGGGCTTCATTAACCGTGAGGCCAACCTCCAGGCGCTTATTGCCACTGGTGGAGACATCAATGCAGCAATTGAGAGACTGCTGGGCTCCCAGCCTTCCTAAACTCTTGTCATGCTGCCCCACAGACGTCAGCACACGCATCCATACACATGCACAGGGGGACCTTTCAAGAAAGCCCACCATCATTTTCATATCTGACAGCTGTCCATGTATTTAAAACAAAAAGATACAGCTTAACCCCTGACCTTCCTACTAAGTTAAGATTTCATGTTGAAATGCTCTTTAACTGGCTTGTATGTGGATTCCAGTTCTCATCGTGGCCACAGAGACTTCAGATGTGTATTTTTTCCTAAATATGCCCTCTGTCTCAGACACTCTTCTTCTCTCTAGATGGTAGAGGCGATACTTCTAGTTACTTACCTGAATGATTGTGTTTTGAGTAGCTTGATTTTAACTGTACATGATTCCCTCCCCTAGACCTTGTTCCAGGCAAATATTTAAAATTTAAGCCAAGTTGGTTTTGGTTACTTCTCCCAGCATCTTATTGGGAATGGATCAAAAGAAAAAATTGAAGTGACTTGGAAATTTCTGATGTCCTTTGTCTTAATATTCTATTGGATGAGCCGAGCCTGTGTCCCTTGAACACAGGTGTGTGTCCAGTCTCCTGGTAAAGGGTTGATGCGCATGAAAAATACATTTGAACTATGGCCTTTTTATGCTGTGGGGATGGTGTTGGAGCCTAGATGCCTTTAGGGATCAGGCTTGCTGTTCTTGAACCCAAGGTTGAAAGTGCTGTGCAGAAGAAAGTGTTTGAAAGAGGTCTTTCTGCACAAGCAATCCAGTTTCCATGCAGCGGTGTCAGGGGTTTGACTCTTGTGCTCAGCAGACTCATTTATGAAAGTGTAAAAGCAAAAGGAAACAGAAAAATAAGTTAACAGATCTTTTCTCTCCACTGGAAAATGTTGAAGTTTTCATGTTCTTCCCAGTTTAGACCCATCATCTCTCTCTCTCCACCTCTCCTCCCCACCATTTTGATGTGTTTGAATGTCACTACTCTCCAAGAAACCTTTCCCAAGGACCAGCAGGGTGATATTTTCCCAGGAGCCTCCATGGCTGTGTAATTTGCATACCATTTTTATCAAAGAAAAATAAATGCGCACAACCATCCGTCTTCCTGCGCTCCATGTATCTTCCTTGATTGCCGCATTTAAGCTGATTGAGTTCCCCTAGTTACCTGTGATTAGTTTGTCTTGTCCCATTTCCCCCCCCACCAGTACCCAATTTCCTCTTGTAGATAATGTGGGGTGTTCTGCAACCTTCTGCCCGCCTTTTCGGGCTTCCTTCCCTTTTGTGGCTGGAAACCTTTCTGACGCTTCAGTAGTAGGAAATGCTGCTGAAGGCTTGCCCAAAATCTGGCCCTGAACATGTCCGTTTAGCAGCTGCCTTTGCATTAAGGGCTTCCAAGTGCGTGTAGGCTAAGCTAAGGCTGGGTGACTGCTGGTGCTGCTGTGCTAACAGCTGATCGTGGAAAGTGGATTTGACTCCTGCTTTTCAGTAGGGAGCACGGCACTTGCCATTAGCTGGGGTTGGTATTGCGTGATCATATTTTTTTGGTGGGAGATTAGGAAGCGGGAGGGAGTGGGAGAGATCCCAGGGCTTTCTGTATCCCTGTAAAACCCATTGCACCCACCTTGCTTCTGAGTTGGAGATGGGATCTATCAATTTTCTGTATTGTCATCTCGGAGAGCGTAGGAGGAACAGCGGTTGCTTGAGAAGATGTGTGAGGAGGGGGAGTATGGGCTGGAAATACTCCTGCCTTTGCGTAATGTGCATCACAGCAACTTCTTTTTTTAAGATGGGGATTTAGAAGGCCTAAGTTTAATCTTGTCTGTCTCGAAGGCTGCGGGCATGTATATGGGTTTCTTTTTGCAACCCCTCTCCGAGTGTGTAAAGCATTTGCAAAGAGCTGTGAAAGGACGGGATGTCACTGAAGTTTCTGATCAGACTGGTGGGGGTTAGACCCCTTTCGTGATGCTGCTAATCAGCCCTTTTTTAGTTAAATTTGGATAATCTGAGTAAATAGTTATCTCTTAGATCTGCTGGGCATCCTCTGTCTGCAGTGAGCTCCGGCTGTCTCTGCAGAAGCCGTTTCTGCTTGCAAGCCAGCTCTTGCAAAGAATGTGCTTGCAGCGGCGGAGGACGGAGGACGGGGTAGCCAGGTAAGCGGAAGGGAGGGGAGGCAGCTGGAAGGGGAGCTGGCGCTGCTGGGTCGCAGGGAGTGGCGACCGCGGAGCCGGTTGCAGGACCCACCTTTGTGATAGCATCGTGCTCTGCATTTGAACCTTTCTCCAAAGCAAAAGAAGCCCAAAGTTCGTGAGGAAAAGGCACCCTTTTATCTCAGTATCTAAGCTGTAAAAGCGGCCTGCAGGGGTAGGAATTGTCTTCTAAAAATCCAGCTGTGGTGCTGGTCGGAGGCTGATGAATGGGCTACGTGTGTAACTTCTTCACCGCTAAATCTTTCAGTACAACCTATTGGCCTGTTCCCTTCGCTGCTGAAACCCAGAGCCCCGTTGTTTGTGGCCGGTCACAGCCCTTCCAGCTCCCTCCCCGGTGTCAGCTCGGTGCGGGCTCTGTCTCGGCGTGGACCTGCGGGGTTGAGCAGGGTTGAAGGGTGATGCTGAAGCCGTGGTGTTCACTCGCAGCTTCCTGCTCCATCGCTGCATGTCTGCCGCCTCGGCTTATCCCTGCCTAACCTCAGCGACGGGGCTGGGGCCGAGCTGTGCCCAAGCCCTTTGGTTTGTGCCTGGGAGTGAAGCCAGCTGGAAATAACCTGCACGGTGGAGGGCTGAAGTGTAGGCAGGGTGCTGTGAATTATTGAGGAGAATTAATGTTTCATGTAGAAATTCTCGCTAAGATTTTTTTTTTCCGCCTAAACTTATGTCCTGCTTTTCCAGCGAGCTCTGGACCACGGTGAGCCTGTGGAAGCTGTTCTCGAGCAAACGCTTCCCGCAGGATGAGGGTAACGATCATCATCTCTGGGGGAGAAGAGAGGAGGAGGAAGTGCTCGGTCTTCCCAGGCCGTTCGGCGTGCGGTGCCGCTGCTCGTTTAAGCAGGAAAACATATTTCTCGCGTCTCGCCGCGTCTGCAGCGCCCGCTCCAGTGTCAGCCTGAGATCATCGCTCACCTGCTGCCAGCCCCAGCCAAGGTGCTGGAACGAAGATAAGGGGCAGCCCGCTATCTCCGTGTGCAGCCTCTGTTTGCATCTGATGTTCAGCCACCAGCTCTCCGGCTTCCTCCGGGTAACTTGGCAAAGCYGCCGCCCTCGGCGCGCTGCTCCTCGCTGCTCGGGGCGCCTCGCTTTATTTGCTGCGAGCAGCCCGCGGCCGGGTCTGTGCTGCGGCTTTGCAGCTGGGGCTGGAGCCGCGCGGAGCGGAGCAGCCGTTCCCGCAGCCGGGAAGGGGGAGAGGTCAGGGAAACGCTGTGCCGCCCCGAGGCGCAGCCTCGGCCCCCGCGGACCTTGCGGCGTTGAAGCCCCCAAGGTCGTTTGAGCGCTTGCCTCTTTGGTGGGTTTTGCTGCTGTGACAGAGGCTCTGGTCCTCTTTTTTTTCCCCTTGGGGAGCAGAAAAATATCCCGCTCTGCCCATCCCCGCTGCCCTCAGGCTTCGGTCGGATGAGCTGGGACAAGGTCACTGCRGGCGCTTTTGCTTTTAATAAATCCGACCTGGCAGAATGAATTTGGATGAGTTTGATGGTTTTCCTTTGGGCACGTCCACTCTGGCCCCGTGCATCCGAAATGTGATTTATCGTCCCGAGGCCTGCTCCTGCCGCAGCYCGGCGCTGTCTAACCTCTGCTCGGCCCAGGGAGAGGCGGCTTTGAGTGCTGGTAAGAAGGGAGCTTTTTAGCGAAGCCTTAAGCCCCTCGAGAGAGCTTTCCCTAATCCTCGGTAATGTGCTATTCGAAAGCCCCCTTTTAGGGGAACAATTGCGCTTTCTAACAGTTGTCTCTCTCCTTCCCAGAGGACCTGCCCAAAGGTGTTTCTCGCTGACTGTTTCCTCTCGCTTTTCTCTGGTAAATAGAATTAATTCCTTTAAAATGTAATGGAAGGAGCAATTTCCTCAGCAGGTAGTGATGAATCCAGCTGATTGATTTGGAGAGATTTCTCCTGTAAAGGACTTATTTGCACTTTGTTCCTTGCACGGCTCCCCCTTCTCCCAGCAAAAATGCAGCTTTCCCCCCCTCCAATAACCAAGCGTAACGCTCTGATCCTTGAAACCAGACCTCTGAGCGTAGAGGAGGGAGATGTTGCAGAAAACACGCATCTAAATTTCCTTCAAGAAAACATTTTATTACTAAAGACACTGCTGAGAGCGGCTGGCTGTTAACGCAGGCTCAGTCCCTGCATCCCCGCAGCCGCGATGTTGGTGCCTGGGCTGGAGTGAATTGCCCTGATTTTGCCGGTGCGAGTTCAAAATAACTCTGTTAAAGTTAATAACTTCTGAGTGAGCTGTGGGGGGGGGGAAATGGGGTGAGTGGGGAAAGCTCCCGGGGGGGTTAGGAGATCGTGGGGTGCGGAAGCATGTACTCACATACACGCACATATATATATAATATATATATACACACACAGACGTGGAGTTGGGCTGCTGGAGCATCTTYTGTGCTCAGCCCTGGGAGGAGTAAGGAGACGCTGGGCTGAGCCCAGGCTGAATTATGCTTTGCAGCATCGCAGACCTGCCAGTGCTGCATTTTGGTCCGTGTTAACGTTGCTCTGAGTTTATTTTTGGTTTTTGGAGTTCRGTAACAACTGGATATTCTCTTGCTCCCTGCAGCTACCCCCGGGCTCGCGGGCCCTCGGATGCGCTCGCCGCGGCGTCCCGGGAGGCTGGCGGCGCCGCTCCCGCGCTCGGAGGCTGGTCCTGGGGCAGTGAGGAGACTGGGATTTGTTGTTTGCTTCCCTTGACACCAAAAACAACAAAATCACAAGTCTTCCAGATCGACCCAGGAGCGAGGAGAGCCGTCGGCCGGGGAGCCGCCGAGGAGGTACCTGATGGGAGAGAAACGGAGAGAGGGAGCCGGGGCACCTGGGGGCACCCCGCTCCCGTGCTGGTGGGGGGCAGCTCCCTCYGGAGCCACTCGTGTCCCCAAACAGCCCCGTTTTGGGTCGCGTCGGGTCTGGCCGGTGCATTCGTGCTTGCACCTAGCGGCAGCCAAAATCCCGCAGCGCTGGGTCGGTCCCCGGGGCGGGATGCGAACTGGTGCTGCGATGGGATGTCAGGGATGAGCCGAGGCCCTTGGGAGCCTCCGCCGCAGAGGGAGCGCGTGCCAAGGTGCCGCGCGGGTCCCCTTGTCGCTTTTCCCGCGGCGCCGGCAGGGAGGAAGGCGCCCCATCGCCTGCCCGGAGCCCTTGGCCTCTTCCCGTTGCTGCGGCAACGGCTGCGGGAACCGGGCTCCCCCGGCGCTGGTCCCCGAGCTCTGCAAGCGGAGAGATGCCAAGTCCGGTCCCGCTGGAAGAGACACGGGACGGCYGTTCCGGGGAGGATCGCCGCTGCCGTGGGACACGGGGCTCCGGCCCCCATGCGTGTTTTCCGATGTGGCAATACCTGCGGGAGCGCCCGGCACCCGCTGCCTCCTCCAGCGGGGACCCGGCTCCGCCGCGAAGGTTACTGCCACTTTTTTTCATCCTGGCGGACAGAGCAGATGGCGGTGAAATATGAAGCAGTCAAGGCTGCTGCCCCCGCGGCTTCGGCGCTGGAGATAAGAGCGGGACGGGGGACGGACGACTGCAAGAACTGGTCGTGCGCTGCGTTTTGCAATTTCTTTTAAGGGAGGCRAAATGCCGTGGGGGCTGGAGTGGGCTCCCCCTGGGCCCCGTGTCCCGTGTCCCCACGGTTCACCCCTCTCCCCACGTTTGTTTGCAGAGTAGCGATGCAAAGCAACTTGCCGCAGCTCCGGGCTTCTCCCGCCTGGCCCGAGCGCAGCACGGAGAGCCGGGCGCAGAGCCTGAGCCTTTGGGAGGTACGTGCACAAATACACACACAAATGCATGCACGCGCAACCACATCCTCCTCCTGCTTTAGGAAGCCCGGCTTTGCAGTTACCCTGCATTTTGGGGGGGGATGCAGCCCAGCTCCCCCCTCACCCCTCTGCCCCGGGACCGTCCCCCYGCCATGCTGCCGAGCTTCGCTTCCACTTACCCCTTTCCTCTCCGTCCTCCCGGCCCTGGGAGCCGGCAGCATCCGCAGGGCTGAACCCCTGGAAAGGAGGCGGCGTGTCCAGGTGCCCGGCGCGGGTGCTGCACCCCAGGGTGCCCCCGGCCCGAGGGAGCCGGGCGGCTGCGAGCGACCGGGCGGCCGGAGGGGAGTCTTATAGCGCGGCTGCCGGGGGAATAGGCTGGCCTTGGTGACAGCTTTGAGTGGCAGCCTGGGGATGGGGCTGGACGCGGCGCAGGGGAGGGCGCGTGGCAGCGTGCCCGTGCCACCGAGGCCACCGAGGCGCTCGGGGATGCGCTGGCGAGGCCGGGGCTCGGCGGCCTTGTGCGGGGACAGGGAATCTGTAAGAAGAGGCTTTAGCGTGGAAATAAAAGGTGCAGCTGGCAGCAGAGGCCGGGGTTGGACCGGTGCGAGCGCGGCCGGGGGCWGCAGCTGCAGGGAGCTGCCGTGCGGCCGTGCAGTGGTTTGCAGCAGTTAAGGGCGATAAGCCCGAGGCTCTGCCTTTGGGGGGCTCGTGCAGTTCCCCCCCTGCAGCAGCTCAGCGTCCGGCCCTGACCCGCAGCTCCYGGGAAAAACAAACAGCTTCAGGCTGCCGGGCCGAGCGCTGTGCAATGGTTTCCACAGTAACAGCGAGCGGGCGGTGAGGTCTGCCTGCGCCCTGCGTGCACGCAGCCTTCCGGACACGGCAGCCCCCCGCGTGCGCATGCTGCACCGAGCAGGGGGCACATGTGCAAACATGCTGCGGGTGGCGTGTGCGTGCAATGCACAGCTGGCTGTGTGTGTGCAATGCAATGCACAGCTGGCTCTGTGCTTGTGTAATGCCCAGCTGGCAGCATGTGCGTGGTGCTGCGGCAGTGCCAGGTGGCAGCGTGGGCAGTGCCCAGCTGGCAGCGTGTCTGTGCAACGCAGCGTCTAGCCGGCAGCGCGTGGGTGTGCGCARTGCACTGCCCAGCTGGTGGTTTGTGGGTGTCTGCAGCACACAACCGCCAGCATGCGTGCAATGCYGCGCGTAGCTGCCTGAGTGGATTTGCATATGCAGTGCACAGCTAGCACAGTGTCTGYGTGCAGTGCAAAGCACAGCTAGCAGCGCATGGGACCAAAGCAAAGCGTGGGTCGGTGTGCATGTGTGTGCGTGCATTGCACAGCCAGCAGACTGCATGTCTGCATGCAATGCACAACCGATGTGTTGTATGCATGTGTGCAAAGCCATGCATAGCTGGCTGAGTGTGTGTATATACAGTGCATAGCTAGCAATGTGTGCGTGTCTGTGCGCAATGCAACGCGCAGCTAGCAGCGTGTGGGTCTAGTGCAAATCACAGGTCGGTGTGTGGGTGTGTGTGCAATGCAGAGCCAGCAGTGTGTGTATCTGTGTGCAATGCACAACTGCCTGTGTGTGTGCAATGCCATGCAGAGCTGGCTGCGTGTGTGTGTGCATGCAATGCACATCTAGCAGTGTGTGTGTGCATGCAATGCACATCCAGCAGTGTGCATGTGTGTGCATGCGATGCACAGCGCGGGTGTGCATGTCCGTGCATGCAGCGCACATCATGCGTGTTTATGCATCTGCAGCCGTGCAAGGGGCAGCCCCGGGGCGGGCGCGTGCCCCGCCTCGCCGGCAGCCTGCGCATGCGCGCGGCTCCGCCCCGCCCCCGACATTGTGCCCCGCCCCCT
>PTFA01000356.1:296780-327976 GCA_003342895.1 Casuarius casuarius
CCCGCGGCGGGGCGGCCCCGACGGGGCTCGTCGGCTGCGGCTGCAGCAGCCCCCGGGCACCCGCAGCTCCACCGGGGACCCGCAGCCCCCCCGGAGACCCGCAGCCCCCCCAGACCCGCAGCCCCCCCGGGGACCCGCAGCCCCACCGGGGACCCGCAGCCCCCCCGAGACTCGCAGCCCCCCGGGGACCCGCAGCCCCCCCGGAGACCTGCAGCTCCCGGAGACCCGCAGCCCCCCGGGGACCCGCAGCCCCACTGCAGCGGCATTCGGTGGCCCCGTCCCGGCAGGGCTCGGCGGGCTGTCCCGGTCCCCCGCCCCCTCGGAGACCCCCAGCTCTGGGCCCTGGGGACTCACCAGCGCTGGTGCGTTGGGGTTCCCCAGCCTGGCCGGGTCCCCCAGCCCCCTGGAGCCCCCCAGCCTCATCCCGTTGGGGTTCACCGGCCTGTCCCAGCCCCTCAGTCCCGTCACGTCAGGGCTCACCAGTCTGTTCGGGTCCCTCCAGCCTCTGGGTCCTGCTGTGTCAGAGCTCGCCGGTCTGTCCAGGTCTTCCAGCCCCGTTGCTCTGGGGTCTACCAGCCCCTTGGGGACCCCCAGCCCCATTTCCTTGGCGCACGCCGGCCCCGAGGACTCCCAGGACACCAGCGCCCCGGCTGACCGTGACTCCCGGCCCTGGTGTATGGCCTTTCCGGGGACGTGGACACGTCCGGCTGTGGAGGCCACCTCGGAGGCCGCACGCGAGCCGTCGCCTCCGGCTCCTTCGGCTGCTCGGCCGGGGACGAGGCCGACCCTGCCGTGTCCCCTGCCCCGGGGGACGGGGAGCGAGTGGCGGGCTCCAGCCTGAGCTCGGGACCCCAGAGGCAGGTGAAGATGCTCAAGGGACAGTGTCAGGGCCCCTTCGAAAGCTGCCTTGTCCCACTGGCTCCAGTTCTTCCCTGTTTGCTGGCCGTTGCTCCGGCGGGTCCCCGAGGGAGGCTGGAGGCCGCTGGAGCAGAGCGAGTGCCCTGGAGCGGGACGGGCGTCCAGGCTGGGCGGCTGCGGCAGCACTCGCCTCCTCAGCGACACGTCGAGAGTTTGGGATGGGGCCACGGACAAGCAGCTCAGTGCAAAACACAGCTTCATTTGTGATATTTTGCAGTAAAAAAGGAGGAAGTGAAGGAACGGGACTCAAAGCTGGCGTCGGCTCCAGCGCTGGGGGCTCTGGACAAGACCCCGCCGTCGGGAGCGCAGCCGGATCCCGGTGCATCTGGCCGGCACAAGCCCTGCGCCGGGTCGCGGGACCCCCGGTCGTCACAGGAGGCTGCAGACGAGGGACCGGATCCTGCTCCTCCGGCGCTGCTGGCTGCTGCGGGGCCGCGGGGCGGCCGGCTCCGCCGCGGGGCTGGAGGGAGCAGAGCCGGCGGCTGGGGACGCGGCGGGATGCAGCGGAGCGGCAGCCGCCCTCGGCCCTCTCCCCTCACCGCGGCGCTCCGGGATGCCCCAAGCCCTGCCGGAGGGCGCAGCCGTCCCCGCGCAGCCCCGGGGCTGCAGTCCGCGGGAAAAGCCCACGTTATCCGAAACAACCCCACGCGCCCTCCCCTCCGGCAGGTCTCCGCTTCCCAAACTGGGAACGCATGGAGAGATGCAGCCCCGAGGTTCAGCTGGGTGAGAAACCCCGCCGTAGCCTGCGCTCGGCTCCCCGAGCTCCGCTCCGCGGATGCGATACCGCCCGCCGCATTGCGTTTGCACCGGGCCGGGCAGGCTGCAGCCCCTGTGATGAGCTGCGTCCGTGCTTGGCCCCCCCCTCACCCGCCTACCTGCTAGCGTGGAGCTGGCTGGGATGCCCCGGAGCGGCACCGCACGGGGGGAGAAGGGCAAATGGGCACCGTGGTACCAGCCCGTGCCTAAACCCCAGCTCGGGCAGAAAGTCACGGTGGGGCTTGAGTGAATCAGCTGGATTTTGCTTTGCAAGCTGGATTTTAATCTGCAGGCTGGATTTTAATTTCTAGGCTGGATTTTAGTCTGCAGGCTGGATTTGGCTTTGCAGGCTGGACTTTGATTTGCAAGCGGGATTTTTCTTTGCAGGACGATGGTGTTTGGCTCCCTGCTTGCTGCTTAGCGGATGTTAGCACGGGATGACTGTATCCCACCCTGCTCCTCTCCTCCCGCTGCCTCCCCGCTCCTCTGCCCAGCAGAAGGCGACATCCCCCTGCCTTTCTGCCGATTTCTGGCTGATCCGTTTCCGGAAGGTGCAGAATCCCTCTCGGAGAGCGTGGTGCCAGGGCTGCGGCGACAGCGCTGCTCCCGGTGCCCGCTTACCCGGCGGCCCGGGCTGGGCTCCCTGCAGCGGCCCTTTCCCGGTGGGACGGCGGCTCCCCGGGCTCCAGGGCAGGCGGATTTGCCTGGCAGAGGGGCACCCGCGCGGCGAAGGGCCTCTGCGGAGAGATGCGCGGGGAGAGGCCGGAGCCACCGCCGGGACGGGAAAGGACCGGCCGCGGAGAGGGGCGCAAGGGTGGCCGGATGGGGAGGCGAGAGGGGACGAAAAGCCATGGGGCAGGCGGCAAGGAGGGCACGGGAGGGAGGGATGCAGGAGGGAGGGATGTGGGAGGGAGGGATGCAGGAAGGAGGGATGCGGGAGGGAGGGATGCGGGAAGGAGGGATGCGGGAGGCAGGGATGCAGGAAGGAGGGATGCGGGAGGCAGGGATGCAGGAAGGAGGGATGCGGGCGGCAGGGATGCAGGAAGGAGGGATGCGGGAGGCAGGGATGCAGGAAGGAGGGATGCGGGAGGCAGGGATGCGGGAAGGAGGGATGCAGGCGGCAGGGATGCAGGAAGGAGGGATGCTCTGGCATGCACGTGCACAAGCGCATCCGCCGAGCCGCCGTCGTCCATCCGGGAAGGGCTCGGCCGGGAGGCGGAGGGGAGCGGCGGCAGCGAGAGCTCGTGCCGGATGGCCTCCGCCAGCCCGTCGACCAGCCGCTCACCGGCGTCGCGGAAGGCGCGTGGGGCGCGCAGGCAGCTCCCCGCGGCGGCCTCGTGCCTCCCCGGCGCCCGAGGGCGAACGCCAGGTTCCCGAAACACTGCCCTGGGCCCGCCGGTTCCTCAGGGCGCCTGCGAGACTCGAAAAACATGTCACTTACAGCTACATCACATGCAAATCTGTATGCAAGTGCTTATATACTTGTACCTTACATGCAAATGTATATGCAAGCGCTTCTATACTTATATGTGTATGCAAATATACATGCAAGTGCTTATATACTTATGCATTATATGCAAACATACATGCAAGTGGTTATATACTTATGCATTACATGCAAGTGTGTATGCAAGCACTTATATACTTATCTGTTATATGCAAATACATATATAAGTGCTTATCCTGTACATGCAAATATATAAGTGCCCCGGCCCCCGGTGCAGCCCCGCAGCCGCCGCCCCCGGACTACAGCTCCCAGCAGCCCGCGCGGCGCCGCGTGTCCGGGGGCGGCGGCGGCGGCGGCGGCGGCGGGAGATTCAAATCGCGGGCGGAGGCGCCGCGGCCGCAGCCATGGAGGCGCCGGGAGCGGCCCCGAGCCCGGGAGCGGGGCCCGCGCGCTGTGAGTGCCGCGGCCGGGGCGGGGGGCGCGGGCGGTGCCGCCGGGCTGTCGCACCATCCGGCCTGGCCATTCCTTGCAAAGCCTCGTTTAGGTGGGTAAACATAAAAAAAAGCAAAAAACCCCAAACTGTCTGTTTTTGCCGGTGCCCGCGGGTGCCGCCGCCCAGACGAGCGTCTCACCGCCGACGAGATGGACGAGCGGCGGCGGCAGAGCGTCGCCTACCAGTACCTGTGTCACCTGGAGGAGGCCAAGCGGTGAGGACCCCTCCCCTGCCAGCCGCGGCCCGGGTCCCGGGGGGCAGCAGTGCCAGAGGGGACAAGGACGGGATGCAAAAGGGGCTCTGGGTGGGCGAGATTCAACAGCAGGAAAAGCCTGTCTGCGCTCTCTGGCCCTCCAAAGGTGGTTTTTTCATTTTGTTTTGGTTTTTTTTGACCATTCAGAGACACACTTTCACCCAAACTGGCGCTCTGAGAAATGGTCTTCTGCTAAGCCCTGCAGCAAGGGGGGTGGAGAAGCAGCCTTTCCCAGCTGCTCCGTTGACGCGGACTCATGGGAGGGATGTCTCCCTCGGGTGGCTGTTTTCCCTGTCCGGATGGGGCCCGGCGCAGGGCTGCCGGTGGGGCTGAGGCTCCGCAACGCGCCCCCGTGTCTCTGCCCCGCCAGCTGGATGGAGGCCTGCTTGCACGAGGAGCTGGCCCCGCCGACGGAGCTGGAGGAGAGCTTGCGGAACGGCGTCGTCCTGGCCAAGCTGGGGCACTGCTTCGCCCCGGACCTCGTGCCCCTGAAGAAGATCTACGACTGCGAGCAGCTGCGGTACAAGGTGAGACGGGGCTGCGGCGTTAGGGACCGTTCCCTGAATGCAAATCCCATTTCTTCTGCTGCAATGGGGATGTGCGAACCATGCAAAACCCCCCTGGGGTTGATGGGGTCTTTCCATGGTCAATGAAAGCAAAGTGGGGAGAAACGTAGGTTCTAGAGAAACTAAGGCCTGGGGGTTTAACTTTGAGCGCTGGCTCCTGCCCGGTGGGTTTGGGGCAGCAGGTGACCCCAGGGATGGGAGAGGATGAGCTTGAGCCTGAGCCGGTTCCATCTCCTCCGATCTAGGCAACTGGGCTTCACTTTCGGCACACGGATAACATCAACCACTGGCGCGACGCCATGACCCACGTGGGCCTTCCTTCGGTAACGTGTCCCCGTGGCTCGCCGGGGTGGCTCTTGAACCCTGCCATCCCCGCAGACCACCTGGTCCAGGCCTGACTCCTGTGTCCTCGGCAGATCTTCCACCCGGAGACCACCGACATCTACGACAAGAAGAACATGCCCCGGGTGGTCTACTGCATCCACGCGCTCAGGTGGGTGCCAGCGGGCGTCCCCAGGCCTGGTCCCGGGGCCAGAGGTGTTGTCTTGGCTCGTGTTCGCGGTACGGAGCCCTTTACGGGCATCGAGAAGGCAAGAAGGCTCCCAAATCCCAACCTCGGGGACTCCTTGTATTTGCTTAACCCTACATCTGACAGACTCGGCGAGACGCGTCCTGATGTGAAACCCTTTGGGATGGGGGGGATGTAAGAGCCCGTGGGATCCGAGCGCTGGGACTTGGAAACCTGGAGTCATGCTCACGCATTTCTTTAATGAAGTATCTGTGCCCAGTTAAGGATTATTCCTATTCCTCGTAGGAGAAAGGGAGGCACAGGGCAGGCGGGGCTTGGCTGGGGGTGTTTCGGTGAGTCTACAGTGGCCATGGGACTGGCAAGTCCTGCTCTCCCAGCCTGGGCCACGAGGCTGCAGAGCCCTCTCCGTGCCCAAGCACAGGAAACAGTCAAGGTGCTGCGCTGGGAGGGAGAAGCCGGTCACGGCACGTCTGCTTCGTCTTTCAGCTTGTACCTGTTTAAGCTGGGGCTGGCTCCGCAGATCCAGGACTTGTACGGGAAAGTGGACTTCACAGGTAGGAACCCGCACGGGGAGACCTGGGCCAGGGCTGGCGGCTCGTGTTTGTCCGCGCGTCCCACTGTGTTCTTGGATCCCCTCGATGAAAGCGATGCCGAGAATAAAGACCCCGAGCGAGCTTCGGTAGTGCTGCCCCGACGCGGGTGCTTTCTGCGCCGTCGGGCTCGGCGGCGGAGCGAAGGGCTCCGCTGTCTGCTCCCGGGTTGGGGCAGGTCTGCACGGCTTGAGTGCTGCGCTGGCCCAGAGCGGTGATGTTCCTGCTCTGCTCCAGAGGAGGAGATCAACAACATGAAGCGGGAGCTGGAGAAGTACGGCCTGCAGCTGCCCGCCTTCAGCAAGATCGGCGGCCTCCTGGCCAACGAGCTCTCCGTGGACGAGGCAGCAGGTGAGCGGGAGCCGCGGGGGAAAGCGGCGACGTGCGTCAGCCCGTAGCAGCATCACGGCTCAGGATTCCCGCTGCTGAACGCGCCGGCCCCAAATGCAAATCTGGGCTCAGCAAGTCCCTGCAAACAGCACGGTGCTTCTGAGGTGCTCAAAATGCCTCTCGTGCAGCTTGGGCTCCTTGCTGCTCTCCTTCGGAGCAGCGCAGGGCTGGCACATCCCCTTCGCAGCGGGCAGTGCCTGGGTTTGCATGAGCTGGACTGGCTCTGGAGAAATCCCGACTGCCTGGGCACTGGGGTCTGCCCTCGGAGAAGGGAGATCCTCCGCTGTCGTGCACGGGGTGCCTTGTCCCACTGCAGGGCTAGAGGTGGATGGTCTGTTACAGCCCTTGGTGCTCCGTGTCCCCGGGGTGGCTGTTTCACGTCTCCTTCCCACCTTGTCCCCAGTCCACGCGGCCGTGCTGGCCATTAACGAAGCGGTGGAGAGGGGAGTGGTGGAGCAGACCATGGAGGCCCTGCGCAACCCCAGCGCCATGCTGCTCAACCTGCGGCAGCCCGTGGCGGCTGCCTACCAGGAGCTGCTCTACCAGGCGAAGCTGGAGAAAGCCAGCAATGCCAGGAACAGGGTAAGCATGGCATGGGGGGGCCAGAAGAGGGAGCAGCCCCTTCTCTG
This sequence comes from Casuarius casuarius, assembly GCA_003342895.1. Taxonomy (NCBI): domain Eukaryota; kingdom Metazoa; phylum Chordata; class Aves; order Casuariiformes; family Casuariidae; genus Casuarius; species Casuarius casuarius. The sequence goes on from PTFA01000356.1 coordinate 303,352, forward strand.
GTGGTAGGTGCTTCCAGCTGGAGGGGTTCCTCTTGGTCACGGCGTGTCCTTGTGTCTGGCAAATAAAGCCCAGACCTTGTGTTCATCGAAAGACAGGGAAGGGGGGGGGGAATAGTGGTTCTCTTGGTGCTGGCTGACCGCAGGGCCTGGGGATGGCAAATGAGTCCAGATGTCTCGAGAGGGTCCCCTCTGCCAGCCCAGAAAATGCATCTGGGCTGAAAGCTCACGGGTGGGGAATCTGTCTCCAGTACCTGCAGGCGATCCCGGAGGGGGAGGACATCTACGACCGGTGTCTGACCCAGGCTGAAATACAAGGGAACATCAACAAAGTGAACGGTGAGCAAAGCTGCAGCTCTTGGGGGTGTGTGTGTGTCTCCAGAGCTGCTGCTGTCGATACAGAGCTTATCGGGCAAATCTGGCATGATCCTGGCAATCCCAGGCTGGAAGGAAGAACCTAGCCTGGATGTTAGATGTCGCAGAAAGGAGATGTCTCCTCAGGCCAGCCTCAGACCTGGCAGGAGCAGGGTTGGTTGGCTGTTTCCAAGGAGAAATAGAAGTTCTTGGCATGTGGACTTACTCTCATCCCTGGAGACATGGCATGACTTACCTCTGGCCTCTCCCCTAGTCCACGGGGCTTTGGAGCGTGTGGATGACGCCCTGGAGAGCCAGGATGCCCAGGAGCTGTACCAGGCGCTGCAGGACCCCGTCCTGGCCCTGCGCTGTCTGCAGCGGGAGAACCTCGACGGCTACTTGGAGCAGCTCAGCCTGGACCGGGAGCAGAAAGCGCTGGTAGGGGCTCGCCGGAGCCTGGCACACGGCGTGCGCCCCAGGTGCTGGGGTGGCACCTGGGATGGCTGGGATGGTGGTGGCCCAGCTGGAGAGGGCTCCAAGCCCAAGAAGGGGGACGCTCTGCGGAGCCGCAGGCTGCCTGCAAGGGGGGTTGAGCGTTGGCCGCTCCGTCTGGCCAAGGGGGACCTGATGCAAGTCCCAGTCTCTTTGTGGCTCCTGCAGGAGCTGGGCTACGTGGACCTGCTGGAGCAGGAGGAGCTGGAGGCTGGGATCCTCGCGGCAAACAGGAAGGGAGAGGAGGAGCGAGCCAGTGAGTGGTCGGGGCCGGGGCGGCCGCGGTGGGTTTCGATGCATCGCGCTCCATCGCGGGGACCGGCTGGACCCGGCAGCCTGGCTGAACGCCGTGGGTCGGCCCCGGCCTCGGCCCCTTCCCGTGCCCACCGCCCCGGCGTCTCCGCTCAGTGCTGCAGGCCGTGAGCCGAATCAACGCGGCCGTGCGCCGGGGGACGCCCGCCGAAACGCTGGCAGCGCTGATGGACCCGGCGGCGCAGCTGCCCGCCGCGCATCCCTTCGCTGCCCCGCTGTACCAGCGCGAGCTGGCCCCGCTGCAGCGCCAGCACCCGCGGGTGAGCATCGCCCCGGGGGTGGGGGGGCACCGGGAGCCGGGGGGGCCACGGGCAGCGCAGGGAGGGTCAGCGTCCGCCCGCTCCGCGCAGGGCGAGCTGGCGCAGGAGGAGCTCTTCGTGGCCGTGGAGATGCTGTCGGCGGTGGCGCTGGTTAACCGAGCCCTGGAGGCCGGAGACCCGGACGGGCTCTGGAGCAGCCTGGTCAGCCCTGCCCTGGGCCTCTCGGATGTGGAGGACGCAAACGCCCAGCGGTGAGCGGATCCCCCACCGGGAAGCAAGGCGGAAAGCTTTCCTGCTCCGAACCCCTAAGCCATCGCCCTGCATCTCCCTGCAGGTATTTCGATGACTTATTGCAGCTGAAAGACCAATCTAGGAACGCGGGAGCAGAGTTCCTGAGCTGGAACGACATCCAGGCCAGCGTGAACGGCACCAACTCGTCCGTGCAGGACGAAAACGCCAGTGAGTGGCAGCCGCGTGGCTTGGGGTCGAGCGGGGAGTTCGGCAAACCCTCCGGAAGGGCCGGTGGCGTGGGGAGCCCGACCCTCGTCGGACGCTGGAGAACCTCATGCTGCAAAGCTGCGGGGGGACCGGGGCTGACGCGGGTGTCCCCTTCCTCCCGCGCAGAGGTCCTCGCCGTCAGGCTGATCAACGAGGCGCTGCTGCAGGACGATCCCGAGAAGACCCTGGCGGCACTGCTGCTGCCGGCGGCCGGCCTGGCCGGCGTCACGCTGCCGGTCGCCAGACGCTACCACGACGTCCTGACCCGGGCGCGAAGGCAGAAGGCCCAGGTAGGGGCCGGTGGCCCGCAGCGGAACGGCGGGCGGGTGCGCTTGGGGCTTGCCAGACCCTCTTTCTCTCCGCCTTCCAGGCCACGAAGGATGCCGGGGCTGCGCTCTGGTGGGAAGAGATCCAGCAAGGGGTTTCCAAGGCCAACGAGGACTCGGCGGCCACGAGGAGAAGTAAGGGCTCTCCGCAGCGCTGGGAGCTGCCGCTGCAAAGAGCTGCCGCGCTGCCCGCTCCAAAGGCAGATCCCCAAAAAAGAGGATTTGCCGGGGCCACCGCGTTGCCGCGGGTCTCCGTAACCCCCTTCCTCCGCTCCCGCAGTGGCCCTGGGCGTCGCGGCCATCAACCAGGCCATCAAGGAGGGGAAGGCGGCGCAGACGCTGCGCGTGCTGCGCAACAGCGACGTGGCCCTGCGCGGCGTGGTGACCGCCTGCGCCGGCGCCTACCAGCAGCAGCTCGCGGCCCTGGCGGCCGGCAAGACGCAGACGGGTAACGGCGCGGGGGCCGCGGGCAGCCGCGCTCCATCCCGCGGCCGCTTGGCAAAGCGGCTCCCCGACCGCGCCGCTCTCCGACGCGCAGGCAGCGGGAAGCCTTGCTGGGTCCGGCACGGGCTGGAGGACGGCGCCGAGTACTACCTGAGCCTGCAGACGTTCGAGGGCACCTGGGAACGGCCCCGCGCCGGCGTCCTCAACACCACGCACCTGAGCCGCGAGGAGATCCAGGTAGGGGCGGGCCGGGGCGCCCGGGGATGCCGGCGGCGCTGCGGGCGCTGAGCCGGTGCATCGTCTCCCCCGCAGTCCATCGTCACCCGCGTGACGGCGGCCCACGACCGGGAGCGTCTCTGGGCGGCCAACGCCGGCTTCGTCGCGCGGCTGCAGGCGCGGGCCAGGGGCTACCTCGTCCGCCGGGCGTTCGCGGCCCGCCGGCGCGTCCTGCGGGAGCAGTGGCCGGCGGCTGCCAGGATCCAGGTGACGTGCGCCGGCCCGTCGCCGCGGCGGGGATGCAGAGCACGCGGCTGCTCGCTGCATCCTCCGGCCGGTCCTCGGTGCCCCGTGCAGGGTGCTGCCCCGTCGGTATCTGAATAACTCGTCTTTCCTCGTCTCCAGGCTTTTTGGAGAGGATACCGGCAGCGCAGGGCTTACCAGGAGAGGCTGCGCTACTTGCAAGCCAACGCGGATGCTGCAGTAAAGGTTGGGAATCTGGTCCCGGGAGCCGGGTTTTTGCCCCGCAGGCGTTGTTCCTAGTGCCGTAGTTCCCATCCCATCGGTGAAATGGCATTTACCTCCCTGCCCGCCGGAAAGGCAGCAGCTCGAGGGAGGGACGTAGCGGCTGATGCACGCGTAGCTTAGCAAACACGGCTTTCGGCTGCTGGTCCCGTCCCAAATGCTGCGCGTTGGGACATCCCTGCCGAGCGCAAACAAAACCTTGCTGCTGGCTCAGATTAGATGGAGAACGTCTTGCAAAACTGCAGGTCCCTCCCTCCCCGCCCGCTGCGCGGCCGTGCTCGCCGCGCTTCTCCCCAAACTGCCGAACCTCTCTCCTAGATCCAGGCGTGCGTGAGGATGTGGCAGACCCGCAAGAAGTACCAGGAGAGGCTGCGCTACTTCAGGAGGAACGTGAGTGTCGGGGTGGGCGACTGCAAACAGCCCCTACAACGGCCCGGGGGAGATGCTGGGAGCTTGTTGCTGGCACAGAGGGGTAGAAAAATCCCCCAAAATGTGGTCAAACCGCCACTCCTGAGCGCTTGCAGCACCCAGCTGGAGAGGGAGAAGCTGGCGGGTGCATCCTTGTGCCAGGACGGGTGGGAAGGGAAAGGGGTCTCGTGCCTCGTAAGCCTGGCTGCCGACCTCCGAGCTCTGCAAAGCCGAGGAGAGGAAAATGCTCCAGCTCCCTGAAACCAACAGGGACCGAGAGATGCACGTTAGAGGGGAGCGAAAGTTGGAAGGAAAGTGTCACCTGCGGGAAGCGAAGCTGCTCCTCTGGCATTGCTGCGGCCCGTGAAATGCAGCAATTGCAGAGGAAGCAACTGCTGAGGCCTCTCCGAGGCACAGGGCAAAACCCTGAAATTCCCCCTGGGTTTGGGATACCCTTATCCCATGCACCTGCGGATTCCTGGAGTCAGGAAAGCCCCGACAAGCAGGGACGGAGCAGCTAGCCGGCTGCCTGGCCGGCTCTCCGGCGCTCCCAGTTTGCTGCAGGGATGCCGTGGGGAACCTTCCCTCCTCTTCCCTCTTCTCACCCCCTTGTTTGTCTTGGCAGATTAAAGCTGTAATTAAAATCCAGGCTTTTGTGAGAGCTAACAAGGCCCGTGGGGATTACAGGATGCTGGGTAAGTGCCTGCTCGTCTCTGCTCTGAAGTGGCTATAATTAATTGGGGACGGGATGCCTCCTTCCTCGTTTACCCTGCCGGCGGCAGGCTGGCCTGAAGCGTCTGCGCGGCGAACGTGGGCGGCAGAGGCTCGGCACCGCTTCGAGCAGCCCCGGGGCCGTCCGTGCTGCTCCTCTGCTCCCGAAGGCTCCCCGGGGGCCGTCGCTAACGCAGAGCCCGGCGTGGTCCCATCCTGCACCCTCTGCCGGGGCGACCAGCACGGGGCATCCTTGCATTGGAGGAGCTTTTTTGGAGGGGGAGGATGAGGATGGAGTGTTTTTGTGATACAGCGGGAGCGTGAGGGCCCGCGTGGGACGGCCGCCCCGTCTTCCGGCGGGGGCTCACGGGGCCGCCGTGCATCCTTGCAGTCCACGCCAGGAACCCGCCGCTGAGCATCGTCCGGCGCTTTATCCACTTGCTGGAGCAGAGCCAGCACGACTTCTGGGAGGAGTCGGAGCTGCTGCGGCTGCGGGAGGAGGTGGTGAAGAGGATCCGCGCCAGCCAGCAGCTAGAGAGCGACCTGGACCTCATGGACATCAAGATTGGGCTGCTGGTGAAGAACAGGATCACGCTGCAGGTCGGGGAGCGCCGTGGGGTGGGGAGGGACCTCTGCCACCTCGTGTGGCTCTGCCATGGTGCTCTGGGTGTTAAACCAGCACAGATCTGGCCTCACCTCCTTGGCATTACAGCTTAAACTTCTCCGCTTTGCTTTTAAAGCGATTCAAGGGATTTAGATATCTTCTAGATCCCCAGAAGCTAGGCAGAAACGTGGAGCTTGCTCACAGCCGCCAACGCTTTTGCTCTCTCCTCGCCCCCGGCCGCTCCAGGAGGTGGTCTCCCACTGCAGGAAGCTGACCAAGAAGAACAAGGAGCAGCTCTCGGAGATGATGGCCATAGACAAGCAGAAGGGGCTCAAGTCGCTCAGCAAGGAGAAGCGGCAGAAGCTGGAGGCCTACCAGCACCTCTTCTACCTGCTGCAGGTGAGGGCTGCAGGGCTCCTGGTGCGAAGGCTGGGGCAGCCCTGGCCCTGCAGCACTCGGGGCTGTCGTCCTGCTCCTCGTCTCTGCAGACCCAGCCCGGCTACCTGGCCAGGCTCATCTTCCAGATGCCCCAGAACAAGTCCACCAAGTTCATGGAGTCCGTGATCTTCACCCTTTACAACTACGCGTCCAACCCGCGGGAGGCCTACCTGCTGCTCCAGCTCTTCAAAGCTGCCCTGCAGGAGGAGATCAGGTGGGTGGCCACAGGCGCCCTGGTTTGGGGGGAGATCTGGGAAAAGGCTGGGCCGGGAGCTTCAGCTTGGATGCAGTTGTTCCCTCTGGCTGTTGGCTCCTTGCCTCTGGCTACGGCCCTGTGCTGGGAGAGTGAACGTGACAGTTCATCAGCATCATCCTGTTGCTCTCCCCAGGTCCAAAGTGGACCACATCCACGACATCTTGACGGGGAACCCCACGGTGATCCGGCTGGTCGTTAGCTTCTACCGCAACGCCCGCGGGCAGAACGCCCTGCGGCAGATCCTGGGCGGTGCCGTGCAGGAGGTCCTGCAGGACAAGACCCTCAGCATCCGCACCAACCCCGTGGACATCTACAAGGCTTGGATCAACCAGGCAGAGTCGCAGAGCGGGCAGAAAAGGTCGGGCCCCGGGCTAGGATGCTTAGCCTGGAGGCAAGCTGGTGGACGCTGCAACAGTGACGGGGATCTTGTCTTCCATCTGCAGCAAGCTGCCGTACGAAGTCAGCCCCGAGCAGGCCCTAAGCTACCCCGAGGTCCAGAGGCGGCTGGACATTTCTATCCGCAACCTCCTAGTGATGACCGACAAGTTCGTCTCTGCCATCACCTCTTCGGTGGATAAAATCCCGTACGTACCTCGATGGCTTGTAGCCCCCTCCCTGCTAGGTTTCCAGCCGGAGGGTAACTTCAGTGAGGCCCTAGAAAGGGAGCTTGGGAAATGGAGTCCTCCCTGCCCCTCAGTTGCTGTAGGACTGAGTTCTCGTGCTACCAGCAAGGGGAAAACCAAGTATCAGTGGGCATTGCTGTCCCTGCCCTTCCAGTAATGCTCTGGTGGCTGGCTGGCATTTCTCACCTCTGCATTTGAGTGCTTTTCTGCTGATGTCAGGGTGTCTGCGAGGAAGAACCTGAGCTTTGAGGGGGTCTTGAAGGATGAAGGCTTCCCACAGGGATATCAAAGTGGGTAGTGAAGGGACAGGAGAGGGGCTGGAGAGATCAGGGCTTGTGCAACCTCGAGCACTTTGCTGTGTTTCTGGATCCTCCGTTGCTTCAAGGCTTTGGGGCTTCGTATGTCACCAAGCACAGCAGCGATGCTCTTGTGTAACGCGGAGACTGGCCTTCTAGCTGGGGATCAGGCAGGATGGCCAAGTCCGGCCCTGCCCCGCGTGCTAACCGAGCTCTCTCCTGTCCTCTCCCCAGCTATGGCATGCGCTACGTGGCCAAGATCCTGAAGACATCTTTGGCTGAGAAATTCCCTGAGGCCTCGGAGGAGGAGATCTATAAGGTGATGGGGATCTGTGCTACCTGGGGGGGGTTCAGCTGCGTGTGTATACAGTGGCCTAGGATCTCACTCAGGGACACATCCATAAAGCAGTTGTAATTTCTCTCCTGACTTGAAGTTGCCTTCAAGTCTGAATGATTTCCTTAAGCCACTAAGGAAATGCCAGCTCTGGGCACTTCTCTGTCCCCTCCAGGAGGGACCAGGAGCTCCCACCCTGGGCAGCGTGAGCATAAAACCGCCCTCCCCGCCGAGCCACCAGCCCACGTGCTGCCCAGGCCTGTGGCTGACACTGTCACCTGCCCTGTGCCCTAGATCGTTGGCAACCTGCTCTATTACCGCTTCATGAACCCGGCGGTGGTGGCTCCCGACGGCTTCGACATCGTGGACATCTCGGCCGGGGTGGCCCTGCACCCTGACCACCGCCGCAACCTGGGCTCCATCGCCAAGGTGCTGCAGCACGCGGCTGCCCGCAAGGCCTTCGACGGGGAGAACGCCCACCTGCGTGTCGTGAGCCGCTACCTGGAGGACACCCATGAGAAGTTCAGGTGGGCGCCGGGATGCCGTCGGCTCCGCTTAAGGGCATACCTGGGACTTCGGGGTACACGGTGCTGAATGTCCAGACACTTTGTGCAGTGGCGAGCAGAGGATTGTGACCCTAGAAATAAAAAGGGGGACGTGTTAGGGAGGAAAGGAGAGATCTAGCTAAAGCCAGGGGTTTTTGGGACTTGCTGAGAGGTTCTTCCCCGTAGGGAGTTCATCTCTGCTGCCTGTTGCGTCCCGGAGCCGGAAGAGCGGTTTAACATGGATGAGTACTCGGAGATGGTGGCGGTGGCCAAGCCGGTCATCTACATCACGGTGGGGGAGCTCATTAACACCCACAAGGTAAGGGCATGATGTCTGCCTGCAGACGAGCAGGTCTTGTGCAAAGCAGCCTGAACCTGAGCCCTGGTGACCTCGGCATGATGCTCACCACGTGCATTACCCAAAGCAAACTCCCAGCTTCTCTGCCTGCCCTGCAAAAACACCGTGATTGTCCCCAGTTGCCAAGATAGGGCATCAGCATCACAGACCCCCTCCATGTAACTTCCTAATTCCTGCAGGGAACTTGGCCAACTCTTGGCCCTGCTATGTCCTGTGGGGCTGGATCCTACAGTCCAAATGTGTGTTGCAGGGAAAAGGATTCCTCCTCTTCAGTCCCCACCTCCTGGGCCTTCTGCTTTCTGCTGTGTTTCACCGTGCTCCCCTGCACCCCATCACAAGGACGGCTGCTCTTGGGCTGTTTGTTTTTTGATCACGTTCCTTTTTTATGCAAGCAAATGGTCCAGATTCTGCAGGTTCTCTGCCTTTGTCCTCTGCTGAACCTCCCAGCTTTGCAGTGCTCTTTCTTAGAGTGCAAAGGCAGCTGTGTCGTTCCCTACCAGACCAGCCCTTGTTCCGAATCCTATTTCTTTGCACCCCCCTGTGCCCCTGACTCTGCTCTCTTGTGTCGTGCAGCTCCTGCTAGAGCATCAGGACTCCATCGCACCACTTCACGGAGACCCCCTGCATGAACTTCTGGAAGATCTGGATGAAATTCCTACAGTCCAGTTCCTTGTTGGTACGTACAGCACCCTGTGAGCTTCGAGATCTCCCGAAGCCGTAGCAAACGGCACCTCTCGCTAGTCACAGCCTTCTCGGCATGCGGCTGAGCTCATCCTTCCCTGCAGAGCATCCAAGCCCTCGTTCCGGCTCACGTGGGTCCGAGTTCTGCAGAGGTTTCTGCAACATCAGTGTTCTTCAGTCTTGGGTTATGCAAGAGAACTAACACTTTGTAGGACCAGAGGGGTTGGGATGTGTCTGTACCATGATCCAGGGGGCTGTGTGACTACCTTGCCTCTAACACCGAGAAGATTTAATCTTCTGTCAATTAACGTGCTCCCTTGCAGCTCGGGGGGGTGGGAGTCTCCTTGCTCCAGCGCACGCACCACGTCTCGCACCCTTGGGTCCTCTGCAGACACGAGTCTGTCTGAGGACACTTCTTGCACTAAAGGCTTGCCGAATCGGTTTGGCCGTGGCTGCTCGGGCTCGTGCCGGCAGCAGGGCCCGGGGGCAGCCGGCTCTGCTCCCTGTGCTCCCGTGCGGCTCCTCCTGGCTCCTTGCAGGCGAGGCCGTTCCCAGCCCGGCGGACGGCACCGCAGAGCAAGCGCTCTCCCAGCTCGCCAAGGCGGAGATCTCCCTCACCCTCACCAACAAGCTCGTGCTGGAGGCCAGCAGCGGGGAGGCCGACGCGAAGAGCTTGCTGCTGAGGTGAGGACGTGCTTCTGGGCGCAGGGCGCTGGGGACGTGGCGCAGGAGGAGAATGGGGCAGCCCACGCCATGCCGCAGCCGAGGGACTCGTGGCCTCTTGCTAGCTTGACTTCAGGGGAGCGTGATGGTGGGTGATGCTAGCTCAGATGTTGAAGGGAAGCAAGAAATGTTCAGAATAGACTAAACTTGCAGGAGGGAAATGGTCTGGAACGGGGCACCTGACTTCTCTTTCTCACCTCTAGCACCAAGCAAATGCTAGTGGACGTGATCCAGTCCCAGCCAGGAGATTCCCTGCTGGAGATCCTGCAGACTCCGGCGTCAGAGGACGAGGTGGGATGCTTGTGGGAGAAGCGTGTGCCAAAACCTCTTGTTCAGGGGAAAAGGCAAACGAGCAGAAAGTTAGCCTGCTCCTCGTTCCTTGTCTTGCGGTGGCCGACTGCAGCGATGCTCCTGCGAAACGTCCCTGTCTTGTCCCCCAGGAAGCCTCCCACTCCCATCTCATGCGCAGACGGGCGCTGCGGGACGCCCAGACCCCCGACAAGCTGAAACGCAACCGCTCGCTGGCTGGGAACAGCCAGCTCTCCATGGAGGAGAAGAAGCGTAAGGTCATCCGAAACCTGCGGCGCTTGGAGAGCCTGGGCGTTGTGGACTCTGCTGATGAGTACCAGGGGATCGTTAACGAGATGGCCAAGGTGAGCTGGCGGCCGGGGCTGCGCGGGAGCCTCTGCACGCAGAGGAGCGAGCGGCTGCTTGGCCAGGGCCCCGTGGGGTGGAGGGTGCTGCAGGGCTTGGGTGCACGCCTTGATGTCACCTCCAGTCTGGAGGTCCCCCCTCCAAACCCCCCTGGTGTCCCGTTCCAGGACCTCGTTTGAAGTTCCGAGTGGGTGACGCTGGCTTTCTCGTATGGCTTTATTTCCCCCAGGATATCCGCAATCAGCGGCGTTATCGGCAGCACCGCAAAGGGGAGCTCCTGAAACTGAGACAGACCCTCCAAGGACTCGACTCCAAGACCTTGTTTTACGAAGAGCAGATCGACTATTACAACCAGTACATCAAGACCTGCCTCGACAACCTGGCAGCCAGCAGCAAGTAGGTTTTCTTTGCACCAACCCCCCCAATCCCTATGTGGATGTTGTGAATGTTTAATGCATGCGGGGTTGGAGGGGTTACTGTGGTTAAAGACCCTCTGGTGCGAGACTGAGCCTGTGGTCCCATCTCTCGCAGGGCCAGCGGGAAGAACAAGAAGCTGCAGGCGTTGCATTACACGGCGGCCCGGCTGTTTGAGAAGGGGGTGCTGCTGGAGATCGAGGACTTGCCCGTCAGCCAGTACGTAGGCTCGGAGATGAGGTATTGCAGGGTAATTTTGGGGGCATGTAGAGCAAAACCGCCTGGAGGGGTGCCCATGGCCCATCGTCCCCTGTGGATGGGGCGAGCTGTTTGAGGTGTTACCCGGACCGCAGCAGGGCTGGGATTTGGAGGTGGCTTTTTGAGTTGTAGATCTGGATTATCCGTGACGATGGGGCTGCTCGGCGGTTCCAGATGGAGCAGCAAGGGGCCCGGTGATGCCATCTGGGTCGCGCTAACCCCTGCCGTTCCCTCTAGGTTCAGGAACGTGATTTTCGACATAATCCCCTGCGAGGAATCGGGCAAGTTCCAGGTGAAAGCCAAGTTCATGGGCATCGACATGGAGAAGTTCCAGCTCCACTACCAGGTGAGCAGCCCATCGCCGTGCCCGGCGGCGAGCGGGGTCTTGAGGCTGCTGCGGGAAGGGGGTTGAACCCGGGAGTCCGGGCTCTGCTCAGGGCGGGTGGGAGGTGGATGGTCTCCCCAAAACCTGGCTGGTCGAGGGCAGCGGCCAGAGCTGATCTGGAGCCGTGCCCCGAGGAGGGGACAGACCTGCCGCGCTGTGGGGAAGCATCTCCTCGCTGTGTTTCCTAATGCAAACCCAGCTCCTCGCTGGCTTCCCTCTTCCCTCGGGGCCAGCAGGTCTGGGAGGGGGTCGCTGCCGGGTGCTGAGGTTGGGAGAGGGTCTGGTATCTCCTCCAGGACCTGCTGCAGCTGCAGTACGAGGGCGTAGCCGTCATGAAGATGTTCGACAAGGCCAAAGTCAATGTCAACCTGCTCATTTTCCTCCTCAACAAGAAGTTCTTCAAGAAGTAACCGGAGCAGGGGGCGGGCGGGAGGGGAGGGAAGGGTGCTGCTGGGCTGGGGGGATGGATGGCGATGCAAACCTGCAAGGAGAAACCTCATGGAGTGTCCTGGGGCCGAGCGGTCCCCTCTGCAGCGGGGAAAGCCACCTCCATGGGTCTCTTGAGTCCTGAGCTCTTGCAGCAAACGGCATCTCCCTGGGGAGAGCAGAGGGCTCCCTTTCCCCGGACGGCAGAGGCAATGTCTCCCTTCCCCACCTCACTCCAGCCCCAAAAACAAGGGCTCTCTGTACCAAAGTTAGATGTGGGACTCTGGGCAAGCTTCTCTTGCTCCAATTTCTGCTCAAAGCTTGACCAAACCCTGACCAACCCAGAAAAGCATCATTATGAGCCCCCTGCAAACCAGCTGGGAGCATCTCTCCCTTCCTGGCTTGCTCTGGAGCAAAGCGGTACCTGGGCATTTAAGAGGTGACCGTCTCCCTCCAGGAGGGAAGACGTGGCTGCTGCATCTTTCACGGCACGCGTAACTGTTTTTAAAGCTCGTATTTATGCATATCGTGGCTGTTTAGTTCCTGTGTCACTAACAGCTGGCTGCTTAAGGACACTAAGGATTTCTGGACACTAGGCAACTTTTTTAGCAATGAAATAAAGGTATTCTAATATTTTTTCTTCCTCCCTGCTAGTTAAAGAGGGGCAGATGTCAGAATTAGACTTTGTAGCGTGGAAGGGGAGCGGGAATAGGGGAACCAGCTTTGCCATCACTGCTCACGAAGACACGATGGGCTGCTCTCTAGGCAATGAGGTGCAGTAGGAGAAAATCGGTTTTTAAATTGCATTTCCCTGCATGCTGTGGCTGCTCTCGAGCTAGGCGGAGGGGAGAAAGAGCGAAGCGGAGGCGGTGGGCGCAGAGCTGCTGGTGTCCCCGTCCCTCGGGGCTGCTTGGGGGCCCCGCTCGGAGGCGGCTGCTGCGTGCGGCTGCACCTCTGCTCCGCAGCCACATTGACACCTAGCGGCTTTGGGGATAAAAATCCCTTTTTTGTGTGTGTGCGTGGTGGGGAGGGAGAGGAGCTGCGCTCAAGGTCACCCCATGCACGCCGGCGGAGGTGCCCTGTGCATGCACCGCGCATCCCTTCCCCTCTCCGCTGCCGGGTTTGCAGCACCAAGGGCTGCTAAAACGCATCTTTTTGGGCCGGTGGCAGTGGCTCCCTCCCGTGTCCGCTGCACCCACCGGCACTCGGTGCAATGCTCCGTGCAATGCGAGTGTCAGAGGGAGAAACGGGCTCTCCAGCTAGCGTGGAATAGCCTGGTGCCCCTGCCTTGGCCGGAGAGGTGGCTGCTCCCTTCCCCACTGATTTATTATGGTGTTTAATCAGTTTTTAATGACTGAGCTGCTTCAGGAGTAGCATTAACTCGGCGTGCACTTTCTGCTCTGGGGACCTTCCTGCCCCTCCAGCCCCAGGCTCAGCCCTGGCTCCTCTGGCCTGTCTTGTCTTTGGAAAATGTGTGTTTGTGGGTTTTTATGTATTTTTTTCCTTTCCTTTGTCATGTAAATGCTGTATATGGCACTTCTGTCCCTGCCGCGGGTGCGCTGTGTCCCAGCCGCGCTGCCCTAGCGCCCTGGCTTGGTTTATTCTAAATAAAACATGTATGAGAAAACGCTCTGCGTGCTCGTCTCTCCTTAAACCAGGCTCCGATCTTGCCCAGGCTCCGTTTTCCAGGTGCCTGCGGATCTGCAGCCCCCACGCCTGGGCGCAGGATCCGGGCTGCGCTCGGGCCCCGCTGAGTCAGGCGCCGAGGCAGCGACTCAGCACTTGCGCGGGGAATTTAGGCCACTTTCGGAGGCACTTAATTCTTAAATAAATACTATGATTACATCTCATAAAGACTATGATTATATCTCTGAAGGAATGAATTGGGATCAAGCTGCAGCGCGTTTCAAGTTTTAAAATAGGCCCAGGCTGCGGTTAACCTGTTGGGTGCTGCACCGAAATGCAGGGAAACCATTTGGGAACTGCTTGGGGCTTAGGAATTTTTTTGTCTTCCTTTCTCTTGCCCGAACCAGCTGGTTAGCTCTAGCTGCAGCTCAGCGCGTTTCACTTAGCATCCACGGGAGCAAGCTCATGGCTTCAGCTTTGCTAGAAGTTGAGCTCCTGCTGCAAGGTTTATCATGAAAAGTGGTTTCAGGGTGTTGTTTTGGGGATGGAGGGGGAGCCCACTGTCAAATGCCTTGCATAATTATAATGATCCTTAATTCTTCACCTTGCATTTGTCAGCACAGGGTGACGGGGACGCGGCATTAGCAGGGGGAGGCTCTGGGGGCTGCCCTGCAGCTCCGCTCGGGGCCGGCCCTGAGCCAGAAAAGCAGGTGGCGGAGGCTGGATCCTGCCCCGCGCTGCAGAGGAGGTTGCAGAGGAGGTTGCAGGAGGCTGCGAGCCCTGGAAGCGGCAGCGAGCGCTGGCGGCTGGCGCCGGCCCTGCCATTTCCCGAGGCAGCTCCACTAGATGTCATTGCACGCTGCCGGGAAGCGGCGCCGGCCCTTCGCACCCCTCCGGCGCGGCGGCAATGGGGCACCAGCGCCCTCCGCTCTGGCTGCATCCAGCCGCACGCTCCAGGCACCTTGCAACCATTCCCCCGTGCCGGTATCCCGGCTACCAGGCTCCGTGTGGATGCACAGCCAGCTCCGACACGGCATGCAGCCTGCAGCAGGGAAAGGGTTAGGGAAACCGAGGCAGGCAGGCAAATGCGCTGGTCCACGCACTGCCGTCCTGGCCCTGGGTGCCGGCACACAGCGCCCGGCCGGGGCAGCCCAGGGTCTCCCCTCTGCACCCCGGGGTGCTCGGCTTGCACGGCTGCTCGCTCAGTCCAGGACGGGAGGATGGTTCTTGCTCTGCCCTATTGCTAAAACCAGACTGAAAAAGCGTTATTTGGGGAGCAGGGGAAATGCCCGGGCTCTGTAGCACACGTAGCCCTTTGCAACGCCAGCGTGAGATGGGCAAGAGCGGGCGTGCGTGTGCATTTTTGGGGGAGCATGTCGCGTTTGCACTAAATTTGCCTCTCCCAGGGTCCCGCTTGCTCGCAGCCGGCCAGGCCCCGCTTCCAGCCCCGCCGAAAAGCGCGGCGCTGCCGGAGGCGCCGCATCCCCGGTTGCCACGCAACCCCGAGCAGCAGCCTTCCTCCTCCCTCCAGCCCCGCGCGGCTCCCTCCTCATTCACTGCCGGGATCGGGATCGCCTCCAGCGGCACGCCTGGCCTGACAGGTTGGTGGGCTTTAAAAAAAAAAAAGACCACGGGAAAGGGCTCCCAGCAGTATGCCTGTATCCATGCGTGCGTATACGTGTGCACGCGAGGGAGGAAAACGGGCACGGGCTCTGGATTTGCAGCCGTTAAGGAGATTGGAGGCAGCTGCCAGGTGCAATCAGGGGTGATGGGTGCAAAGTGACCCACCCGGGGCTGCCGTCCTGCGGGGTGGGAGGGGGTCCCCCCCCGGGGCAGGGGTCTCCCAGCTGCAGCCAATCTTGGCAGGGGAGGTTAGATAACAGGCAGCAGCGGCTGAGGGAAGGAGGGAGGTTGGGGCTTGCTGTGCTGGGGGTCATCCTGCACCGGGGAGCTTGCAGGAATCTGTGCGCTGCAAAAGGAGAAAAAGTTGCAGAACCAGCCCCAGAAAGGTGCTGGGGGGCCACGCAATCCCCCCCCCGGCCGGGCAGGGCTGGGCAAGGCGGCTCGAGGGCAGCGGTGCCGAGCCGGCCCCGGAGAGCTGGTGTCGCCGCATGGCAGAGGGGCGTCACGTGCTGCGGAGACGCTAATCCCGGTCCGCAAGCCCTCTCCCGGCTAATCCGCCGTGCTAGCGCGCCTGCACGGGCTCCGGCTCCAGATTTACCTCAGTGCGGGTGGAGCTGAGGGTTTTCTCAACCAGCACGAGGAGACCCGACCGCATCCGCGTCCTCCGGCGGCTCCTGCCTCATCCTCGAGGATGCCCCCGCGCTCCCTGCCCCATGCGGAAGGGTGCTGAGCCCCGGCCCCCCGAAGCACGCCTGCTGCATCGAGGCTGGCACAAAAATCCCCAGGTCAGGCCTTCCCGGGGGCATCTCCGCCCCGAGGTTCGGGCATCCCGGGAGAGCCCTGCAAGCTCGAGAGGAGGGATTCGTCCTGCTTGGCCGCCCCGACTGTTGCAGCGCGGCCCGAGCTGGCCGGCCGGCGAAGCCCCCGCCGCAGCGCCCGGGAGGTGGGTGAGCGCCGCAGCCTCCCCGGGAGCCGCCGCGTCCCGCCGCGAAGCCAATCGCCCTTCTCCGCTGCCGGTAGCAGCTTCCTCGTGGGAGAGGGGAAAAAGCACAAACCGAACCGGGGAGAAAATAAGAGGGGAATGTTTGCCGACTGTCTGCTGAGTGTTGTTGCTGTTTTGTTGTGTTTCTGCGGTTGCCCGGGCAACCCCGGGGAAGATGTGCCAGGCTGTAGCATCGCGGGTACCGGCGCCTGCTCGGGGCTGGCTCGGCTCCGCTCGCTCGGGCAGGGCGAAGTGCTGCGGCCCGTGGATCCGCGGGATTTTTGCGGCCACATTTGCACGCCCGGCTTGACCACCGGCCTCCGGGGCGAGTCTGGACCGCCGCGTCCTCCAGGGAGGAGCAGCTCCGAGATGAGCAAACGAGTGGCTTTAAGGGATGATGCATTAGCCTCATGCATGGGGGAAAAGGGCCAGGAAGGCCGCTTTTGGCAGCTGCGGCGTGTTTGAGCTCGCCCCCTCTCCTCGTGCGGGAGGACCTGTGAAATGGGCGCCGGGGGGGAGCTGCAGAGGAGGGAGCGTCTGCGCAGGCAGCTCCAAGCGCAGGACGGGTTGCGAGCGCTTGGCCCCCCGCCACGTGCGGGTGCACCCCGTTACGGCCGGGGCTTATTCCCCCCAAATCGGCATGCCGCGCCGTGACCTGCTGCGCAGTGACATCCGTCAGCGCGGTGCAGAAACGCCCCGCGGCGTCCCCGGGGCAGAGCCCGCAGCAGCGGGTGGGCGAAGGTTTTGCCTCCGGGGCCAGGTACCGCGCTGCACTGCGTTAACCCTTCGGGTGCTGCGGAGCAGAGCTGAGCCCCGCGGGGGACGCGGGCAGCCCCTGGGGCCTCGTCCTTCGCTGTTCCCGCGAGCCAAAGGTCTGGGGGGAGGCGAGGGCGGCTCCGCTTTCCACCCCGCTTTGCACAGAAGGTGTCTGCGTGGAAAGGTTGCAGGCTGTCGCTGGTTAGAGGTGCCAATTTAATTAAGCGGCTTAATTGCTACATCTCCAAATGGTGCTTGTTTGAACCCAAACGGGAAGCAGCAGCAGCGGCTTTGGGCTGGTGAGGAATTCTGCCCTGCACTGGGAGCTGACTCACTCCCCTCCCGGCCCCGGGGTCAGCGCGGCATTGCAAATAAACACACGCGATTCCCACCGCTCCGCTCTGGGAACGGGCTCGCGCGGAGGGCGGGTGCCCCGGCCGGGGAGCGTGGGCACGGGCGCCGCGGCCCCGCGTACGTGCGGGGGGGCTCGGGCCACCTGGGGCACCCGGGAGAGGAATAAAAACCTGGGGGCTGTTGGGGGGGGATTTGCACTGATGAGGGTCTGAAAAAACCCAACGCACGGCGATTCCCTCCCCGATCCCTCTCCCGGATGGGAAGAGACGCCCCGGCTCCTGCTCCTGGGCGCTGGGACAGGCCAGGGCGCGCGGGAGTGACCGTGTGCCGCTGAGCCGGCGCGGGGCACTCCCTGCACCCGGGCGGCCGCGGGGAAGGGAAACATTGCTCAGAGCGGGTGGGCGAGGGGAAAAAATGAGCTCCGGGGCCGAAACGCCGGGCGCGAGGTCAGGGCAAGGTCTGGGATCCGCCTGGGAGCCGGCGGGCAGGATCCGGGCATCGCTGCGGGACCCTGGCCGGCGATGCTTCCCGCACCCGCTGCCAGGGCAGGGATGCATTAAACCCTGCAAAAGCTGCGAGATCCCTTTTTGGGGGGAAAAAAGGCCGCTGCAGCAGGATGATGTGCGAGATCTCCTCAAACCCCGCTGCCCGGGAGCGGGCGAGCCCCGCGCTGCGATTCCTCCCGCTCCGGCTCCCTTTTTCCCCCGCCTTCTTGGCGGCCCCGGTCCCCTCCCTGCTTCCAGCCCGACGGGTGCAGCCGAGAGTGGGAACTGGTCGAGCCGGCGCTTCCCAGCCGGGGCGGAAAGGGGAGATTCCTGCGGCGAGGGCGCAGCACCCGCTGCCAAGACCCTCTCGGCGGCCCGAGACGCGGAGCGAAACCCCTCGGCGGAGGGTTCCCGGGTTGGGGAGCGGGCGAGGGTGCCGAGTCGTGCCTGGATTAGCTCAGGGGATCAAGCGGCCGAGGGATTAGGGAGTCGAGAGCGCCAAGCCACCCGCAGAGGTTAAAAGCCCCGGACCCTGTGTGGGAGCCCCGGCGAGAGGCGTGCGGGGCCGGGGCTCCGGAGCAGTTAGATAAGTGAATCGGGGCCTCAGAGCGATTAGAGAGAGAAAATCAGGTTTTACACCAATTAGGTGAAGTCCCCGAGCGATTAGCTACGGCGGCGGCCGGTCTCCGGCGGCCCTCGGCGCAGATAGGGCTGCGAATTGATTAAAGGAGCATCCGAGGCCGAGAGCAGCTTGATAAGAAAACAAAACAGTGGCTCAATTAGTCTGGGGAAGGGGCCGAAGCCGGGAGATAGCGAGGATGGGGGACGGGAGCTGTGACAACCAGCCCCTCTCGCTCGCACGATGCCTGCGGAGCCCGTCGGGGTCCAGGGCAGGGGATGGGGCAAAACCCGCTTCTCCATTAACTCTGCAGAGGATTTATCAACGGGGTTTTGCTCTGGGTTTGCACCGCTGCACACCCGGAATAAGGTTATTCCCTTAAAATGTGGTTATGCCGCTTGGTCCCGAATCCGGGCCTGGATGCTCGGGGAGTGCACGGATGCGGGATCCAGCCGAGCGGCTCGCCGGAGCCGCACGATAACCAGCCCGAGGAGCGCGGCTCCGGCAAGATGTGTCCACTGGAGAGACGGGGATGAGAAGGGTGATCAGGTCCTGGCGCAATTACCTGGAGAAAGGCTGCTGCAGGCTGATTAGAGGAAGGGGGAAAAGAGCTTTCCGGGCCATTAGGTGCGGGAAATTAGCTCCAGGCAGGAGGAAAAGAGCTTACGGAAGAGATTGGGGAGGGAAATGGCAAGTTATCTACCTCTGGGGTTGGGCAAGGGGGTCTTGCATGCGAGCGGCTTCGATCCGAGGGCAGGAGGAATAACAGAGACAAAACACCCTGCTCCGAACGGGATCGGGGCTGCGGCACCCTGGCCCCATTTTGCCAATAGCAGCTACCTACAGCCCTGGCTTTTCGGGTGGCCGTAGCCCCTGGCCGTATAACTGGGCCATGGGATGTACAGGGGGGCTGAGCCACGGCGGGGGGATACGCAGTGATGGGCAAGCGCGAGCCCAAGGCCGCGTTGCCGGTCGGCAACAGCTGCCGCGAGGAACGGCTGCTTCCTTCGGGACTGGATGCATTTGCTATTTAATTAGCCTTGACTGCTGCTGGATGAGGTTTTGCTGGTCTTTTCCTCTCTCCAACTGGCCCTGGTTGAATTTGCATGCCGGGCTCCTTGCACTTCTCCCCCCTCCTCTGCCTTTTTTTAAATTTCTTTTTGCATGCAAGAAAAGGAAAGCAAAGGCAGGGAGCGAGCATCATCCGAGACACATGACGCTGAGTCTGGGGCGTCGGGAGGGGAAGTTGCGGTTTGGCTGCCAGGGTCAAAGTTTGGGCTCTGGAAATGACCCTCTTGGAAAGATGAGCAACGTCTTACCGAGCCCGGCCGGGGGCCTTGCACAGGGCGGTTTGGGGGGTGATAGGTTACAGGGCGTGATGTCCGGGTATCCCGGCCCCAGCGCGAATTGGGGACCTCACAAATGCCAACGCAGTGGTGCAATGGTCCCCGTGCAAGCCGTTACCTGCGGGCACCGCTGCAACGTGGCAGCGTTCGCGGCTGGTCCCGGCGCTCGGACCCGGCTGCTGCTGGGCTGCTCGATCCGCCCAGGGCTGCGGCGTTATCTGGGACGCGAGAGCCAGGCTCCGCTCCCTGGGTCTTCGGTGGACGTCCTCACAAGATAGCAGGGCAAATCGCTCCCCCGGGACTCGACATCTGCGTTTCCCCACCGATAGGACGGGAAAAGGCTTTTAAGCGCTTTGCAACGCAGCGGCGCTTAGCAAGAGGCGCGAGGACCCGTCCCGCGGGGCCCGAGGCTGCGTCCCCCCCCGAACGGCGAGATGCTGCTTTCCTTAAAACCCTGCTGCGCGTTTCAGCGCTTTCACGATTTCTTATTTTCTCCCCTTCCAAACCTGATGGAAAAAAATGCATTTGGGGGGGGGGGAATAGAAATATTTAGACATTTCCCTGACAGGCTGTGGAGCTGGAAGGGTTCGGAAAGACTTTTTTCCGCGGCACGGGCAGCCCCGTGCACGTGCGCGCTTATGAAACCGTGGCACAACGCCGAGCTCGGCGGGCGCTGGCGTCCTCGGCAGCCTCGCGGGGCGGCGATGCCACCGCGGGACGCTCCGTCCGGCGACCCAGCAAGCGGAGCCTGCGGGACACCGATAGCCAGATAGGTTTGAGCCGGTTTGGGTGAGTTTATAAAGTCGGCGGGTTGGTTTTTGGGTTTTTTTTGTTTTGCATTCTCGCTGCCTGGCGGTGCACGCCGGGGAAGAGCGATGCTGCGAGACCCGGGGCGGCTGTGCCGAGCGCGCGGAGCCCGGCGCTCCCTGCCCAGGAGGCAGCGAAATCCCCAGCCCCGAAACTCGCCTCCCCGCCTAGTTTTTTTTTCCTTTTTTCCCCCTCCTGTTCACACCCTCGGGTTTTGGTCTCCGTCCTGGCGCCGTTCCCGGGGCGGAGGGCGGCCGCCGCACCCCGCGCCGGGGAGGGGATGGGGCCCGTCCCCTCGCAGGGCTCGTCCCAGCTTCGCCCCGCTGCTTTGCCAAATTTCCCGGGGGATGAGAGTCCGCCGGGGCCTCTCTGCTCATGCACCCGGGTCGCCCTTGCCAGCACCCTCGGGCCGTCCCTGGCACCCACCGGGGCTGGGGCTCCTCTGGGCCCTGATTTTGGCTGTGTATCGGCTCCTCCGGGCCACGCACGTGCAGCGCCGAGCGCTGCTGCAACCTGGGGAGCAAGAGGGGCCGAAAGTCCTTTTGCTCCAAACTTATAGGAGGAAAAAAGGCTTCAAAGCCCATCTGCAAATCTTGCAAAGGCTTTTGCCAGCTCCCAATTTTGGTGATTTTTTTTGCAAGCGTGTTAAATCGCCCCCTTCCCAACGCAGGGAAACTAAGTGGGTGCAAAGAGCGCAGCGGCCGGGCAGCTGCCCGGAGGCTCCCGGGCCACGGCCGGGGCTTTGCCCGGCGCCTCCGGCCCCGGCGCTGCCGGAGCCCCCGCGTGCATCCTCCCTGGCGCTCGTTAGCGTGACCCCTGATTACACTCGGCAGGCTCTGCATCGCTGCCGTTGCCCGGGCAACGTGTCGTCGCCACGGCAACCGTGACAACCTTATGTTCATTAATTTAAGAAGGTTCACAGTGTAACAAATGAAATAGTTATAAGCTTGTCAGGGTGTTGAGGAGCAGGGGCTGACGGCGCGCTCCCCCCCCCCCACCGCAGCCGGCGCGCCGCGGCCCTGCCGCCCCCGCTCCGGCCTCGCCGCCCCCGCCGCAGCCCCGGTTCGGCCGCTTTGCACAGCCTCGGCCGCCGTTTTGGGGCGAAGCATCGCTCGCTGGCCGTCCCGCCGCCGGCTCCGGTGCTGTTTTGCAAGCTCTTGCAGGAGGAGGAGCTGAAGAGCCCCAAAACATGCTTATTCCTATCTTATTTTGGGGCAAAAACGAGCAGCATCGTAGATGCCCCGAAGAGCAGCCCAAATCCTGGTGTGAGCCGGTGCTGCCTGCCCGAGCCCCGCGGCTGGGCTGAATTTCCCGGCCGCTGCTGGGCCGAGCTGCGAGCGGCACCGCGAGCGTCGCGAAGCCGCAGTGGCCGGTGCCGGCTGGGGAGCCGCTTCGTTACGCAGTGCCTTGCCGAAACCTCGTCAGGCTTCGAGCGGACCGTAGCCCTCGATCCCGAGCGAAGGCCGCCCGCGGTTTGGCTTCTTGTAAGTGGAAACGTGAAAGGAGCTGGTTTAAAAAAAAAAGAAAAAAAAAAAGAATCTCCTGCTGCCGAGATTCTGCTCAGTTTGCTGGGAATCAGGTCGTTTTTCAGCAAGAAAAGCAGTCGTTTTAGCTAAAATCCTGAATTTTGGGCCCATCCCTTCCAGGTGGGGGTCGGCGTTGGAGGTGGACCCGTTTCCACGCTCCGGCATGGATTGGGACAGGGCATTTTGGAGGGCACCGGAGCTTGCAAGGGCTTTGCCAGAGGAGCTGCAGAGGCGCTGTGGGAGCCGGGGCCGAATTTGGGCGCTTTGCCCCCTTTCTCCGGGGTCTTGTGCTTTTTGCAGCCCGGGAGCCGTCCCGTTCCCGCGCGAGAGGCGGTTGTGACCGCCGGGGGCGGCTCGTCCCCCGATTTCAAGGCGCTTTGCAAGCGCTTCATCTTTGCCCTGTTTTATAGCTGCGGAAAAAACAGGATTTGGGGAAAGGACGGGCCGTGCCCTGGATCCTGCTGCGCTCCCGTCCTGCCAGGATGGTTTTGCCGCAAGCGGGGTGGGAGCCGGTGCGGATGCTTCCCGGGAAAAGGGGGATGTTGGCCAGCGTGGCCCCGCTCCCGCCGCGATGCTGCATCGTTTTGGGGGGCTTTGGGTAGATGGGGAGGCCGGGAGACAGAAATGGGTGCATGTAGCATGGACTGATGTCCAAGAGGGCTCGTATCCCTGCTGGTCCTTGCTTTTCCCGGGAAACGGGTGCCCGGGGTCCGTCGCGGCAGCCTCGACGGCGAGCGCCCGCCGGGTGCTCATCTCCTCGACGCCGGCGCTTCGAGAGATCCTTCAAAAATCTTTCTCAATAATTAACCAAGCGAGGCCTAAAAATAGTGCCGCGATCTACTCTGCGCGGCAGGATGATTTAAGGGGGTAGCAGGGAACGAAACGTCCTCGGTGTCCTCGCCGCGACGCCCCGAGCGATGGGCGCGGGATGCCCGGCCGCCCTGGCAGCGTGGGAACCGCCGGGTCGCGGGCCAGGGAGGCTGCTGCCCTGCTCCGCGGCCTCTCCTCCGTCAGCAGCAGCGATCCCAGATGTGCCCCGAAAGCAGGGGGGTATCTCACCCCCCCGGGCCGTCGGTCGCGTGCATCCGCTAAGGGCAGGCCTGGGAGCAGCATCCCCGCCCGCGGCAGCCTGAGCGTTAAAAACCAGCTCTTGCAAGGCCTCGCTTATCTGCAAAGCTCGCCTGGAAGGTGAAGCCTCCCGCCCGCGGTCCTGGTTAGGGGAAGGAGCCGGGACGCGGAGGGCTCGGGCCCCGGGAAAGGGGCTGCAAGCGCAGAGCCCCGGGGGGGATCCGGGGCTCATCCCGGCCTCGTGAAAAAATCCCCTTGCAGCGCGCGGCGAGCGGCTGGAGCGCGTTACATAATCGGGAAAAACGCGGCCTCCGGAGCCTGGTGGCTGCCGGCCAAGGCTTGGCATTAAAGCGTGGCGCAGGATCCCGGGACGGAGCCGGGCGGCTGGCCGGGATGGAGCGGCTCTCGGAGGTGCCGGCCGCGGGAAGCCGGGGACCCGGTCGCTCTCCCGGCTTTGGCCGCGCGCGCCGTTCAGTGGGATGCTCCTGCCTCCGGCTTCGGGAGCTCCTTGTGCCCAGGCTGCTGGAGGAGCCGCCCGAATCTCGGCACCGGGAAAAGCCGCGCCGTGATTTCATGCTTGAGCAGAAAAGGGGCAGAGAACGAGTTGATTCGAAACGACGAGGTGCTTTTCTGGCTTTTCTGCCTCCGGTGCGCGGGGTCCCGGGGGGCCGCGCCGGGGATGCTCGCCCGGCCGGACTCGGCTGCTCCCGTGGCCGTGGCCGGGCTCTGGGGCTCCGGGCCCGGCGCTGAGGGAGGCCACCTCTGCAGTTTGCTTTTTTAAACTTTATTTTTTATTTTTTATTATTTTTTTCCAGCGGTGCTTCCCACCCTCCCATCCGTCTGCGTTTTAAACCAGATCGCTCAGGTCCGGTTGAGCGCGGGGCCAGGCAAGCGCCGGCGCCGGGGGCTTGCAAGGAAATTTGGGGCTGGGGAGTTTTTCCCCTGGGGCAGCCGAAAGATGGTGGGTGCCTCTGGAGGGGCAGTGTTTTTCCAGGCTCAGTTTTGCACCAAACTGGGCGTTTCTGTCCCCGAAAGCCTTGGCGCGGGCCGTAGCGGCGCTGCCGGGAGAGGGCGGCTGGGCACCTGCCACCGGGCGCCTTCGGGCGCAGGATTAAAGCGAATCCTGTTTTAAGGCAAAAGGTTGCGGCCGGGAAGGAAGCGATACCCCCGCGCCCGCACGCGGCTTTGACACGATAAATAGGAGGGAAGGACCAAAAATAGCCCCCCAGCTGCGGCGCCGGCGCGGGGGGGAGGCCGGGGGGGGGTCTTGCTGCCCCCCCCCGAGGCCGCTGGCTCGAGCCCTGTAAGACAACACCGGGGCGCGGGAACGCGCGCGAGACCTTGCAAAACTCGTGCCGCTCCGCGGTCGCTCCGCTGCTCCCGTGCAAGCCTTGCAGCGAGGGGGGGGGGGGCCTCAGCACCCCCCCGACCGCGGGACCCCCTGGCTGCAGGGCTGGGGCTGCGGTGCAAGCCGGGGGGGTGCAGGGGGGGCTGCACGGCCCCCTCCCCGGCGGCCGCGGGGCCCTGCCGCTTTAAAGCTGGCTCTCCCACGTGCCGTCTGGTCGTGCTGGAGACGGTGACGCAGGCGGGACGTCAATGGCCGCGGTGGGAGAATTTAGCCCGGCGAGGAAGAGGGGGGGGCGGGGAGGAAGGGCCCTCTGTGCATGGGCCCTGCATCCCCCCCCCCCGGGGGCATCATTGCAGCCCTCCGGCTGGGGGGGGGCAAATAATCCGCCCCCGGAGCGCTGGGCTCAGCGGCGGGGGGGGCCAGGCCACGTGAAGGTGACGCTTCCCAGCGCGCATGTCCCCCCCCCCCGTCACCGCACGTGTGCCACCCGCGGCCCTGGCAGGTCATCCGTGCAGCGAGCGCGTCCGGCCTCTGCGCCGCTGCGAGG
>PTFA01000356.1:330918-373147 GCA_003342895.1 Casuarius casuarius
GCCCTGGGGGGTCACAGCGAGTGCTGGCTCCGGGGGGGGGCCCGGCCCTGCGACACCCCCCCCGCGGGACCTCCAGGGCCTTGCGGGAGCAGGGCCCGGCCGATTTGGGGGGCTCCGGGAGGGGAGGGGGGTACGTGGGGAGGGGGCCGCGGGCAGCAGCGGGGCGATGCCGCGGGTGGGGGGCACCGCCGAGGGGGCTGCTGGCGGGGGGGGGGATTTGGGGGGTTGATTGGCAAGAGCAGCTTTCCGGAGGGCCGGCGGTAAATCGAGTCCTGGCGCTCCGATGCCTTGGCCCGGTGCCGGCTCCGGAGCTGACAGCTGGGATTGTTTGTTCCTCCCCGGCCGCAGTGTCGCCGGGGGCTGGCGGGGGGGCACGGTGCCGCGGCGATGCTCGGCCCCCGCCTCGCCCGGGGGTCTCGTCCGCCGGTGCCCGGAGATCCCGCGGCGCCGGGGCGTCCCGGCATCCGGGTGGCGTTGAGCATCCGGATGGCGTTCGGCATCCGTAGTTCCTGTTTGCCGTCCGTCGCTCTCTGCGAACGGCTCGTCCCCTTGGCTTGTTGGCTTTTATTATTATTTTTATTATTTTTATTTCCCCCCCCCCGTTGTGTGCGAGAGCAGGCCCACGCCCAGCGCGGCACAGCCGCACACGCGCGCTCGGCCCTCCGGCATCCCGGGGCCCGTTCCCACGCGCCCCCCCGCGCCGCCTCGCGATTTTCCTCCGCTTCCCGTCCCACCCCGGCAGCCAACGCGCTGGGTTTTTTTTCGCCGACAGCTTTTCTTCCCCCCCCCCGCCCCCGACCTGTTTTGGGAGCCGGGCGGGAGGCAGCGAGCGGCGCACATCTGGCGTGAATCCCTGCGAGCCGCTGCGCGCGGCCGGCCGCGAGCTCTGCCGGCGCCGGGAGGCCTCATCCTGCCCCACGTCGGGCGCGATCCCTGTCCGGACAGACACGCCGCTCCGGGAAACGCGGCCCAAAAAGTCTCGCCACATCGAGCTTGCCTTGGGGGGGGGAAAGCCTCGTCCTTTCCCTCCAGCTGCCGATTCCGTGGAGTTTTATCCCAGGCGCCTTTTCTCCCTCCTCCGGCCGTCCGGGCTTCGGCGGCTCCGGAGCGCGGCGCTCAGCAGCGGAGCCGGCGGGGAGACCCCCGAGCTGCCGGCGTCGGTCCCGCCGGCTCCTGAAGGTCCCGCGGCCCTGCGAGGCGCCGGGTGGCTTCTTTATTTATTATTTATTCCCCCCCCCTCGCCCTGCCCCGCGCGGGGGCTTTGCCGGCGGAGGCGCCCGGGGGATGCTCGGAGCCCGGCGCGGGAACCGGCAGCGCGGGAACCGCCGGGGCGCGGGAACCTCGGCTCCGGGCGGCCCCGGGGCAGAGCGCGGCCGGTGTCACCGCTGTCACCGGTGACCTTGGGCCCGGCGCTGCTGCCGTGGCCCCGCGGGGCTTTTGCCCGAGCTGCCAAGCGGAACCGGCGGGGTCCGAGTCCCGTGCGCGCCCCAGCCCGGCACCGCGCAGGAGCCTGAATATGGTCATGAACCGCACGGGCCGTGCGGCCCCCGCGCCGCCGGGGCCCCGCCAGCGCAGCGTCGCGCGGGGAGCAGAGCCCGAAGCGTCAAACTCAGCGTGTAGGTGCGCGCGGGCGCTGCGGGGCCGCCCCGGAGGCCAGAGCTCCCGCTTCTCCGTGCCGCGCGCGTCTCTGCTTGCTTTTTCTTTTTTTTCCTTCCCCGAATCGGAGAAGCTTTTGATAACGAGCCGAAATTTGTTCATCGCTTTGACCGCAGCCCGGGCGACCTCTTGCTCCCGAGATGGATCCGGGCGCTGCCGGCAGCAGCTCTGCCTGCGCCGAGCCGTCGCTTCTCATCCCGTTTTGCTTGCTTGCAGGGCTTTTTTTTTTTTTCCCTCTCTTTAGTTTCCCCTTCCCTCGCTCCGGCGGCTCCCGCTGCAGCGCCCTGCCCGGAGCGCGGCGGCCGAAGGGCCCTCGGTGCCATTTCGGCGTGGGAAAGGTGGCGACGAAGTGACCTAGTTCTGCGCAGGGACGGGGAGAGGAGAGAATCGTCGCGCTCGCCGCAACTTCAAACAGCTTCCAGCGCAAAGAAATTATATCTATAGCGTTTGCAAGAGGCGCTGCTGCCTTTTCCCCGCTTCCAGCGGCGATGGAGGCAGCGCACGGGGGGCCGCGTCGCGCGGGTCTGCGTAGCGAAGGCGGAATCGGGGCGCTCGTATCAACTCCCGGTTTCCTTATGAGAGATATTTTTTTTCCTTTTTGGCTTTCGCCATATCAACAGTTTCTTTCCACGTGTTTTATGCGGGAGGCTGCATGCGCCGCTGCGGCGGCTCCTTTCCAGTCGCTCCGGTCCCCTGCTGCTGCGCCGTGCCGGGAGGTGCAATGCCCAGCGCAGCATCCACCCGCCTGCAAAGCATCCAAAATCAGTGCTGATGCAAAAGCCGCCTCCAAAACGCTCGGCGGTTTGGGGCAGGTCGCTGCAATCCGCTGCGGGCGGCTCGGCCCTGCTTTGCTCCTGCGGAAAGCGTTAACCCCCATTTTTTAGGCTCGGAGGAGAAGTTAGTGGGGGGTTTCTCTGCGGCGGGGGGACCGTCCGTGCTGCCGGCGGGGCTCGGCGCTGCCGCGGGCGAGCGCAGCGGTACCTGCCCGGGGGGACGCGCCGGAGGCGGCTGGGGGTTATTGATGGCCAAAAGCGTGGTTATAAATAGCCCTGGGTGCAACTTTTCATCTTCCGTTTGAAACGAAAGCGCCTTTTGGAACAATGTGACTTTTCTTCATCCTTTTGGAAACCGTCCTTTTTTTTTTTTTTTTTTTCTTTTTAAGATGAAACGTTTTAAAAGGGAGTTTTTCCTTTCCAACTATTGGAAGGCTTCAGGGAAAAATTGCTAGGCGCCGTAGAAACAAATACCCAGGAACACATCCCGCGGAGAGCTGGTGGGGCAGGTAGGGAAAATAGGTGGGATCAGATCGCTTTGCTTTGTTTTCCCCCCCAAAAAGATAATGGGAAACGTTGATGCGTTCACTGAGAGTCTACCAGGCTGTTGAAGATTTGGGGAGGGCGGAGAAGGGGGGTGAAAGCCAGCGTTCACTGCAAACCTGCTGCGTGAAAGTTTAAAAAAAAAAGAAAAATTGGAGGAGCGGCTTCTGTTTGGCCCAAACTGGAGGATTTCTGGGTCTCTGTCTGGAATTTTGCAGTTGTAAAACCTGAAATGCTCCCCACCCCGGCCGGTAACCTTGAGACGCGGGGCCGGCGGCAGAAGTTTCCACTGGCAGGAAGAAAAAAAAAAAAGAAAAATCCAAGAAAAATGTGGACGAGTTGTTTTGACCGGCTGGACTTTTTTTTTTTTACGAGCACAGTCCCCAGGAACATCCTGTCCCGCCGCCGCGGGAATGAGGTGATCCGCGAGACGAGCTCGGGCCCTGGGAGCCGCGGGAAGCAGCCGGGACCGGAGCACCCACGTTCCCGCACGGAGCGGCCGGGAGCTCATTCCCGCGGCGGGGCGTCGTTAAACCTCTCCCGGTGCCTCCCCC
This sequence comes from Casuarius casuarius, assembly GCA_003342895.1. Lineage (NCBI taxonomy): Eukaryota > Metazoa > Chordata > Aves > Casuariiformes > Casuariidae > Casuarius > Casuarius casuarius. The sequence continues at coordinate 334,445 of PTFA01000356.1, forward strand.
TCGGCGAAGCGGCGGAGCCGGTCGCTTGCAAAATCCCAATTGCCGATAACCCCCCGGCGGGCGCGGATCCGTGCCCGGTCCTGCCCTGGCTGGCGTGGGAACGCCCCTTCCCGGCAGGGCCGGAGCCCTTTGCAGCGGCGTCGGACGTGCCCTGGGTGGGAATTTTCTTGGGTTCAGCTCCTGCCGCTATCCTGGTCTGAAAGTCAGGATGTCGAGGGTGTGTATGTGTATTGCAAGGAATATGTATTGCAAGGAATATGTATTGCAAGGAATATGTATTGCAAGGAATATGTATTGCGGGATGAGGGTAGCGCCTAAACGCGCCCCTGTGCTCGGTGCGTCGAGGATGCTCTGCAGACCCGGTGCAGAAGAGAAGCCGGGATGGTTTTATGGTTTTCCTGCCCTTGCCGGGCGGGAGAGCCGGCATCAGGCTTTGCCGAGTGCGGGATGTGAGGCCCCGGGTGCCTGCGGCCCGCCGGCAGCGGCAGCTCGCCTCGCTGCGCGCACGGGTGTCCGTGGGGCTGGCGGGGGCTCGCTGCCGAGCCCTGGCGCGAGCAGCTGTGCAACATCTGGATCCGGGGATGGGAACCTTGTCCCAAACAGCAACGGCGAGGTCGGCTGCGAAAGCGCGGCGGGAGAGTTGGAAAAAAGCTGTGAGTTGCGCTCGGATCGTGAGGTTTCGGTTTTGGAGGCCAAGGGCAGCTTTGCATATGTCCTCACCGCCGTGCGAGGGCCGCAAACAAGGGTTTTTTTGTTATGCAAATGCTGATTTGTTTTTAGCTCCTCCGAGACAAATACCTTGGAGGGCAAAACATGGGGCACCTCTGAAAGCCCCCTCACCTCGCCGGGCCGGGCCGGCGGTCTGGGGATTGCTTCCCGTTCAGGAACTGAAGCAAAACGCTGCGAGGTTATTTTTTTCCTTTCCTCCTCCCCGAGGATGCCCAGGCTTTGGGGAGGATCATCGCAGCCTCGTGCAAGCAGGCCATCGCGCCGAGGGGCCGGAGCGTGGGAAATGCGCGTGCGAGACCCAGCTGCCCTGCAGCCAGGCCCGGCTTTTGCATGTTGGCAGTGCTGCGCTGTGATTTTATTTTTTATTATTATTATTTTTTCCATGCATTTGCCCAACTGATTTTTTCCGAGCATTTGCTGGCACCGGAGCCGCTCCGGCCGGGAAGCGGGCTGCAGCGCTGGCGCGGGGCCGTGCACCCCTCGCCCGGGTGCTGCGCCCGGAGCAGAGCGCGCTTTGCCCAAGGCTGCAGCCTCCCCCGGGGCTTTCGGGTTTCCTCTTCGGCCTCGCGCTGGAGGCAGCCGGCGGGTCACGGGCCGTTGCGCTCTGTTTACACCGGGCTGCTTGTGCACGGGCTTATTTTTATTTGCGCCTCTTTCGGAAATTTCCCATCAGCGCCGGGCGATGGAAACGCGCCGGTTTTGCATGCGGCTCTCCCGGTCCCGCGCGGGAGCTGCAGCCCGGCGGGTGCCCGGCCGCCGCCGCCGCCACCCAAAACCTCCCCGGCGCGAGCCCGGGGCTCTCGGCGGCCCAAACGCCGCGGCCGAGGCGCCTCGTGGTCTTGCAGCGATGCAGAGCAGCAGCCGGTTTTTCCGCCGACGCCGGTCCCCTGCCCGTCGGCCGCGTGTCTTTGCTAGGGGTAAGCCCTGCTCCGCTCATTAAGCTAACGTGTTGCTTTTTTTTTWATTATTTCTTTTTTTTTAACGCCTCGCCAGTTCGGCTCCTCCGTTTCTCCGCCTGCTCCTCCATCCCGCTCTGCCGCTGAAGTCTGTAATGCTGAAATTATAGCATCACCGTCGTTTCCACGGCAACGCTCAGGGATGTATTAAAAAAAAGAAGGGGGAAAAAAAAGGAGGAGGACCAAAACCCCTCCGAGGATTATGGCTTCACGGAGGGATCAGGCAGGAGGGGAATCTGGGTCATGGCTGGAGCAGGCTTTTCTTCCCGCGCATCTTCGGTAATTCCTATTAGCGGGGGCCGTGGCGGGGGCACCCGTGGGTGCTGCGCGCCCTCGCTCGGGCCACCCTGCCTCGGCAAATCCTGGGATTTGGGAAAAGCAGGATGGAAACGGGACGAGCGTTTTCCCGGCGGAGGGATGGCTGGCGCTGCCCCGGCCGAGGGTGAGCGGGAGCCGGCCGCCCCGGGAAGCGCCGGCCCGGGAAAGGCTGCCCTGCGCCAGCGGAGCGTTCCCACCGCAAATCCGGGCTTTTCCAGCAAAACTCTCCCTCTCGCGAAGCGGCCGCGGGAAGGCCAGAAAGCCGCTCCCCCGCCCCGGCTGGTGCACTGCGAGTTTTCTCTCTCATCCCCCAAAATAAACAGGACTTTTTCTTTTTCCCTTTTTTTTTTTCCTCCCTTTTTCCACACCCCCAGAGCCGCTGTTGCTGGTGGCAGGAAGCCCAGACGCGGTAGGAACTCGGAGACGCTGCAGCTCCGAGCCCCGGCTGCCCTCTCCGTTTCGCAATCCGGGGAAAAGGCGGCGGCGGGGTGGGGTGGGCTTGGGGGGGGACAAAATGGGAGGGGAATCGTTCTTTTTTTAATTATTTTTCTTTATTAGAGATTTACAGACTTTCCCACCAGTAGGGACGAGCAGCCTGCCGGAGCCGGGCGGCCCATTTGCTCAGTAAGTTTCCAGCGCTGGTTTTCGCTCCTCTCCGGCCTCCGCAGCTTCACAGCCGCTGGGTTTTTTCGGGAACGCTGGGGACCGGCGGCAGCCGGGGAATGCGGCGGCGGGTGCTGCTCCCGGTGCAGTCGCTGGGCTTCTGCTCCTCAGCTGCAAGATTAATCGATATATATATATATATATATATGTATGTATGTATGTATGTATGTATATGTATATATATATGTGTGTATATATATGTATATATATGTATGTATATTGATATATATATGTATTTTGGGCGACTTCGGCGCCGTTTCCGCCGGGTTGGCCCCCCCTGCCCTGCAGCGCCGGCTTCGCTTGGGTTTGCGGTCCATTTATTTTTAGGTAATTGCAGCGCCGGGGCGCTCGGTTAGCAGAAGGGAGCTCGCGGCCTCACAAGGGAGGGTTTTGTTTGCGGGTGTATTTTAGGCAGCTGATTTTCATGCACGGCCGAGGTCCCGTCGCAGCACGGGGGCAGGAACGACGGCCGCGCTCCTCGCGCGAGCGGGGCGGCGGGACGGGACCCGCGGTGTGAACGGACGGCGACCGACTTCCGCGCCTGCGGCTCTCGGCGTGTCGACACCGGGCTCGGCGCTGTTTTAGCCCAAATTCGCCGCCGGGGTTGGCGGGGCTCGAGCGGACGTTGCGCGTCGCGGCGGCGCGGAGGGTGCCGACCTCGCTGACTTTGCACGCGCGCTTTTTCTGCATCCCTGGGGGATATAAAGCGCGGGAACGGCCAAAGTGCTGGGGCGAATCCGGCAGTGCCGGTGCCTCCCGCGTGGCGGAGGCCGATGCCCGGCTCCGGCCGGCCTCCCTTTCCCGCRGCAGCATGATGCCCCGGGAGGGTCTCGCCAAGAGCCCGGCTATCCCGGACCCCCCCGCCGCCGCGCCGAGCYGGGATCCGAGCCCCGGCAGCTCCGCTCCCGATGTCCAGTGATTAATGGGATTAAATCGATGTCCCGAGCGATTTCTGTTTTGCATCTGGTTTTCTCGAGCCGCCGCAGCGGGGAGGGGGCCCGGGCCGGGTCCCAGTCGATAAGGGCGAGAGGCCCGTGGACAAAATTCCTCCCGGATCGTTATTTATACCTCCGCGTGCGTCACGGGTAAACATCTGGATCCGCTCCAAGCGGCTTCGCTGGATTCGTTTCGCAGTCCCCGACGCGGCTGCTTGTCGCATTCCCTCCCATTTTCCCGGGCCCCGGCACCGTCCTCGCGGGATAACGGCGGCGGGACCGGAGCATCACTGCTGCRCAGCCGCGGGGCGGATGGGACCGCGCCGGGGCGGCAGCGGACAGACGGAGTTTGCGCTCAGGAAACGGGTTTCAGACGCCTCGGGCGAGGTTTTGCCGAAGCCACCGGCGCTTTCGGCGCGAGGGGCCCCTCTCCGCCTGGCCGCGGTCCAGCGCCGGGATGCTCCGGCCCTGCCCAGCGATTCCCGCGTCGGCCGCTGCCTCCAATAGCCGCCGGCTTCCCGGCCTTTCCCCGGGATCGCGGGACCTCCCCGCCGCGCTATGGGGAAAAACCCCCTATGTTTCGGTGCTGCTCCCGGCCTTAATCCCTTTAAACTGCATTTGCCTAATCCTTCGTTAGGATCTCGTTATCCAGTTAGGGCTCCGCGCCGGGCGCCGGCGACGCGGGAACCTCGCTCCCCTTTCCCCGTTCCCCGTCCCTCTGCCCTCCCTGCAGGTGACGCCGCAAAGCCCCGCAGCACCGAGCTTATTGCAATGAGCCTGGGGTGAAAAAGGGCGGTTTTAGGCCGCGTTAGCGAGCGACCTGGCGGGAGCCTTAAAAAGGGCTTAAAAGGGGTCCTGGAGCGGGTTCCTCGCCCTCGGAGAGCGTCCCGCGGTGCCGTCGCAGCCGCCGGGCTTCGCATCCTTCCGCGGGAGGAGCCACTCCGCGAGGCTCGGAGCCGCCCGCGGAAGAGCGGCACGGGGCGGATCGGGCCCGGAGCGTCGGCTGAGCTCCCCCCCCCGCCGCCCGCCCACGCGGAGCGGGAAGCGAGCGCGGAAGGGATAAGCGCGCGTTCGCCGCACAAACCCCGCTGTAGCTGGCTGCGGGTGAAAACYGCCGCGGCGGGCGAGCGGCTTCCCGATTTCCCCCCCCAAAAAAAAGATGCGATGGGATTTCTGTAGTTTCCGCTTCGTTTTGCAGCGCGAGCAGCGCTGCGCTGGTGGGAGCCGCGGCGGGCGTGAATTCGCCTCCCGTTTTACCGCTTTCCCGTCCAGCCGCCCCGTTTTTCCCGGCAGGTCGTCTGCTAACGCGTCCGTGTCCGCTTCTGCGTGGCAGCTCGACCCGGGTCRGGAGGGGAGGTGACTCGCGTTAACGTTGCCCGGAAAGAGCAAACGAGCCGGGCCCTGGAGCCGCCGGCAGCTCGCGGGGAGCGTGTGCCGCCGCCGGCACGTGCGGCGCCGGTTCTCCTCCCGGCCGCCSCGGAGCCGCTCGGCGGGTCGAGGGCTTAAACCCGGCGGCGAGGAGCCGGAGCGGCTGCCCGGCTTTGGGAGACGGGCGCTGGCGGCTCCCGGCGCGACCGAGGCGGAGCTTTTCTAACCCCGCYGTGATTTACGGGGTCCCGGCAATGGGTCCCGTCCCGCCGAGTCCTCCTGGATCCAAAAAAAAGGTTGGAGCAGCCTTCGGCTTGCAGCGAGATGCTCCCGGAGGGAGAGGGCGCGGGCAGCGCCGGACCAGGGGAGCTTTTTTTATTATACCCATTTATTTATTTATTTATCTATCTGTTGGATGTGGGTCCCTGGAAGGGGCGGTAAATCCTCCCCCCGCATCCTGCATCCTCTGGGTTCTCGCTCGGCCGGAGCTGGCGGCGGCGGCGCTGCCGTTGCGGCGGGGAGCGCGGGGCCGGTCCCCCCCCCGGCCGCTGCGCTCTTCCTGTGCCGGCCCGTGAAAACCTCAAAGCGAGAGGAGCCGTTTGAAAGAGCTAAAACTCCCCTTGTCCGCGAAAGGCAGAGGCGGGCGTGCTGCAAAATCCCCCGGCAAAAAGTTTCCTGAAGCTCCGGTACCATCGCGCTGCTGCCGCGCAGTAATTCCGAGAGAGCCGGGAGAGAGCGGGCGCGGGAACGCCGGAGTGCGGGAACGCCAGAGCGCGGGAATGCCGGAGCGCGGGAGCGCAGGCTCCATCCCGCGGCCCCGGCCCCGCTGGTAGGGGATTAGCTAAAAAAAAAAAAAAAAGAAAAGAAAAAGCAGGAGATTAAAAAGCAAAACGCTTTTCCGTTTGTTTTAATTGGCTTCGAGGCCGGAGAGATTTTCTTTTTTTTCTCTTTTCCTCCCTTTTAAATCTGACAGCTGTGATTTTCGCTTTAAATTAGAGGACTCTGAAGCTGGGTTTTAAGGAAGAAGAAACCCACGGAGGATGCAGCTCCGGTCCTGCCGGGATCGGCGGGAGCTTTGCCCTCACAGGCAGTTCAAAAAGGCTCCCGGCATCCGACCAGGGCCGCAAAGCCGCGCTGGGATTTTCCCCGCGGCCGGTTCGAGAGGGAACGCGCGGGCCGCACGATGGGATTCGGCTGATTTGCACCCGGGTTCGCGCCGGGAAGCAGCCCTGGGCCTTCCTTTCTTCTTTTTTTTTTTGCAAAGTGACTTTTGCAAAATGACTTTTGCAAAGCGCTGGCGGTGGGGGGGGCCGACCTCTCCGCATCCCGGCTGCCGCCCCGGGAAGAGCCGCCCGCCGCGTTGCCCCAGCGCGGCCGGGGGGTCCGGAGCGGCGGGGACGCCTCGGCGGCGGGTCCGGAGCCGGCGGACGTGCGTGTTTGGTTTCCATGGGCAGCGGGCGCGTGTCGGAGGCTGCCGCGGCGCGGCGTGTCGCGGGGGCCAAACGCAGCGGTGAGGGGCGCCTGCCTTTCCTCTCGTTATAATAAGAGCGGCCGCAGAAAAAGCGGATTTAGGAGATTGGGGATGGCCGGAGCAGCGGGAGCCCGGTGGGGCGCGGAGCGGTGACGGGCGTCTCCTCTGCTGCAAAGCCACCGCCGCCGTCTTTGCAGCCGCGGGGAATTGCAAATCCGGGCTGGAGCCGGCCTCGCCCGGGCAGCGGGAAGCTGCTTTCGTGGCAGTTTTTGGGAGCCTGGGAAAACTCATCCTGATGACGCCTGTGCATGATGCACCCTGCTATTTTCCTGCCCCCGACCCCCCCGTTGCACGGCAGAGGTCTGCGCTGCRTCGCGGGATTTGCAAAATYGGGGCGCYCGGAGACGGGGAGATGCCAGCGCCRCGGCCGCGGGGCGGCGATGCCGGTGCCGGCAGGCAGCAATGTGGCTCGAGGCATCGCCGCCGTCGCGGGAGCGGGGTGACGGGCGGCTCCGGCATCCGCGCTCGGAGCGCGGGACCCCGGAGGGGGCGGCCGGCCGGAGCTGGGAGGCGGGTGCCGTGCTGTTCCCGGGCTCCGCGGTGTCCCGGCACGGCGCTGCGCCTTGCTCCGAAGCCGCGCAGGTCCCCGGCCCTTCTGCGCCTCCTCCTCCTCCTCCTCCTCCTCGCCGGCCGCCCCCGCGTCCCTCCAGCTGGCGGTTTCGCTTCTGCATCCCCGGTGCTGCAGGGGGAAGTTGGCCAGCGAGAGCGAAACCCGGCGGCCCCAACGGTCGCACGCGCCGCCCCGCGCGTCCCCCCGGCCCCGGCCGCTGTCGCAACCCCGCGCGCCCGGGGCTGAGACCCGCYGCAGCTCGTTGCATCCCACGGCCGGGCGGCCCTCGAGCCCCGGGGCCCCTCCCGGCCCGCGGAGAGGAGCTTGCGGGGTTTTTCCCTTTCCACGGCTTAGTGGCRAGCCAGGGAAAACCGAAAGGTAACCGGCTCGTCAAACCCCGGGGAAATTCCTGGCGGCCGACGCAAGCCGGGGGAGCCGGCCGGGCGGAGAGATGCGGAGAGAAGCGGAGAAAGCCTGGGTTTTTTGTTTTTCTTTTTCTTTTTGTGCTGTTGGGACCCCGCAAACAGCTGCGGGAGAGCCGAGAGCCCTCGAAGCGGCGAGGATGGAGCCGCGGAGCCCGGGGGGGTCTGGGGGGGCCGCGGGAAGGGCGCTGGGCGGCYGGAGCCCGGGGGAAGTTTGGGGTCGGAGCCCGAATGTTTGCGGCCCCGTTGCTAGAGGAAACGCCGAAAAAAGGGAAGGCGAGGTTGCGGCGAGGCCGCTCTTCCCCCTCCGCAATCTGCGCCTCCCTCTCGGCCTCGCCGGGCGCAGGATCCCCAACGGGCACGAAAATGCCCCCCCGGGCYGATTTTGCCCCAAATTAGGATGTGATGCCGGGGGCGGCAGTGCCCAGCCGGAGGCTGTGGGAGCCCTGGGGGGGGGGATGCTTGGAGCCACCCCAGGGGCTGCAGAGGTGTGTGTGGGGGGGGATGCTCGGAGCTATCCTGGGGTCTGGGATGCTCGGAGCCATCCCGGGGGCTGTGGGAGCCGTGGAGGGGGGGGAGATGCTCGGAGCCATCCCGGGGGCTGCGGGAGCCCCGGGGCAGGAGGGATGCTCAGAGCCATCCCGGGGGCTGCGGGGGCGTCAGGGGAGGATGCTCSGAGCCATCCTGGGGGCTGCTGGAGTGCCGGGAATGCTGGCGGCTCCCGGGAGCGGCGGCGGCGAGGTGAGCTGCTTAATTGCCTTGTAATTTGAGCGATTTAACGTGTTTTAGCCTCGTGGACGAGGCCGGGGAGGGTTTTCCCCGAGACCGGAGAGCGGCCGTGCCGCAGCGGGGCGTTTCACGTGCATGAAGCTCCTTCCCGAAAAAGCAGGTTTCCAGGGAAATTGGCGGGAGCCGGGGCCACGATTCCTGCCGCGAGGACGRGCGGGGGCTGCCGCCGCATCCCAGCAGCCCTGGGCGAGACCGAGGTTTYGGTTTCGAAGCGGAAGGGTCGTCTTGCCCGTCGCGGTGTTTCTTTGCAAAAAATCGGGCAAAAAGATTTCCTTCTCCTCTCCCGTCTTCTCGCCCCCGCTGTTTCTTTTTTCCTGCTTGGAAAGAGGGATGTGCCGGCCTTCGCGCCCTCCTCCTCCTCCTCCGTGCCGAGGTGTGTTCCCGGCTCCGGTGCCGGCTGCTGGGCTCCTCTCCGTGGCGTTTCAGGCGCTCGCAGGGAGAAGGTGACGCGCTCCAAAGCCCGTTGTCAGTTGTTCGCGCTCGGCGGCCCGTTGCATGAGATGAGTTGTGGGGTCTCAGCCGTGCGCGRGGCTGCGCGTCCCCGGGGCCGCGGCGCAGCAGGTGCCCCGGGAATAAAATTGGGCTTTTCCAGCCGCTTTCGGTGCAGCGGGAGGTGCCGCCGGCCGCTTCGGTCCTGGCGGGCCCGTCCGCGCCGCGCTCCGGGCRTCTTTAAATAAACCGGCGCTGACATTTGTGCTGCCGGGGCCCCGGGGCCTGCAAACAGCAGCTGACGTTTCTGTCCCAGCTGTCGCGCCGCGGAAGAGCCGCGGGCCGGCAGCGGCCGCGCGTTGCCGTGGGTTTAAGGGAGGTGACGCTCGGCGCCCCGGGAAGCTCCGGCGCGATGCCGACCCGGTGCAAGCGCCGGGTGCGGGGATGCAACGCCGGGCGCCGGGTTATCCCCGCCGCTGGGTCTGCGGGGGAGCCCCCTCGCTCTCGTCTTGCTGTATTTTATTCTTTTTTAATCTTTCGCAGCCCTGCGGGTTCACACGCCCCATCCCGGGAAAGCCAGCGGCGATCCCGACTTTCTGGAGCGGGGAGCGAGCCCGTGAGGCTCGGGAGCCCCTCGGCGTCCCTGCAGCCGGGCAGGGCTGCGCCGGAGCCGCCTCCTTYGCCGGGCGCTGCCGGCCGCTGCCCGTTTTCTTGCAGCTTGGCCGACGAGCGGTGGCCGCAGGGCGTCTTCCCGCGGGAGCTGGGATGCGGGAGTCCGCGTAGCAGGTAGGGGGGAAAATCCCGGCTCTCGCCGCCGGTGTTGCACCAGGGTTGCACCGGGGTTGCACCGGAGTTGCACCGGGGTTGCACCGGGGTTGTGCCAGCATTGCACCGGGGTTGCACCTTCCCGGTGTCAGGAAAGGCGCCGAGAAAAGCAGCTCCCGAGCGTCACGTCCTTCCTCCGCCGCGAGGACAGAGGCCGTTCAGGTGCTGTTTAAGGGCCGCGGCTCCGTTTTCTCCCTTCTCCACCTTCTTCCCCGGCTCGTCGCCGCTACGGGAAACGTTTGCATCTCCGCTGCCCCTGACGGGCTGGCGGGGGAGAGGAGCCCGGCGCCCGTTTCGCCTAACGCATCTTCGCTGGCCGATGCCGAGATCAATAAAAGGGGAGATTTGGGGCCGGCGGGTGGCTTTTCGCAGGAGGGGACTCCCTTTTCTCGGCGGCCGGCGCTCGGGAGGGCGTTTCATGGTCGCGGCGGGCGGCGGTGCATCGTCGGCTTTCTCCGAACGCCGCATTTTCACGCCGCGGGCGCCCGAACGCGCGTCCTGGGCTGGCAGCGCCGCGGCTCCGCCGTCCCATCGGCAGCTGCTCGCGAGCGGCGGCTCCGGCCTCTCCCCCCCCCCGCCGTCCCCGCGCGCGTAACCACCTCCCTCCGCTTCTGCATCTGCCTCTGCCCTTTAGCCGGGCCGGCTCCGGGCAGCGGCGCCCCGGCCGCTGGCAGTGACGGATCGGGGACAGTTGCCCGCGGCCGCCCGGCTCCTGTAAGTACCTCTCACTCTTTCCACCGGCGAGTTAAAATTAGCAATTCGGGGTTTTTTAAAGCAGCCGTGGTTTAAACCCTGCTGGCGCCCGGCTTTCCTTGCACCCCCCCCGCCGGCTTTTTGTTTTATTATTTTTTCGAACGCGTGTGCATGCTTTATATTGGCCTTTCCTGGGTTTTTTACCCCCCTCCCATCGGCTCGCGGTACGCAGCGCCGTTTTTAGCGTCCTTATCTGCCGCCGGGCTCGTTTTCCCCGCGCCCCGTGCAGAGCTTTGATGTCCCCCCCGGCCCCCCCGTGCATTTGCGGTAAAACACCCGCTCGGGTGCCGCTGTCTTCCCAGGCTGCGTGGGTGGCTGGGGACAGGGGGGTCTCGGCTGGGGTGAGGGGCGGTTTTTGCACTGAAAACATCGGCTGTGCAGAGAGAGGGGGAAACTGAGGCACGGGGGGAGGATGTGGCTCGCCTGAGGGTTCGCGAGTGGGAGCGCCGGGATTTCCCCCTCCAGAAACCCAAACAGCGCTAGAAGCGCCGGCCCCGGCCCGTGGAGGGGCGGCGGTGCCGAACGCGCCGCGCTGAGACCTGGCCCGCTCGTCACACGCGGCCCCGCGAGAGCGCGCGGGGAGGCTCGGCCGGGCGCTTTGCCGCGGGTCGCCCAGCTCGGCGCCGGGCGAGAGGCTTCTGGGGACAGGAGGGAGGTGAATCGGTGGGAAAGGGCTGCCGGGCGCTCCGAGTCGCCGGGCTGGGGACGAGCGCTGCGCGGAGCATCGCCGGCTCGCCGAGGGGCACGGCCAGGACCCCCAGTGGGGACTCGAGGATCGCGGGTCAAAGCCCCCAAAAGCAAGGAATTGGGTCGGGATGTGCCCGGGAACCGGGGTGGTTCAGGCATCCCGGCCCTGGTTGTGCCGGATCGGCGCTGCCCCGTGGGAAAGGCATCAGGGCAGCGTCGGGAAGGGCTAAAGCCTTGACGAAAGCAACCCCGGAGCGGAGCATAAATGTCGTCCTTTGGGCTGAACCGGGCTGTTTTAGCTGTTGGACAACGCGTTTGGATGGTGGGAATTCTCCCTGAGCTATTTGCATTTCCAGCCCCAAATCTGCATCTTCCCGGAGCCGTGCTTTCCCCCTCTGGGAGCACGCAGCGCTTCCGTAAAAAATTACTTTTTTGCAGGGAGGTTTCAATACTTTTCCAAGGGAAACGTCCCCGGCAGCTCGTCCCGGCCGGCTCCGCTCGTGCCGCCGCTCGGGGCCTCGTCCGTCGGCTYGGAGCACCGGCGGCAGAAGCGAGCACAACCCCCCATTTGGGAGCTTTTTGGCCGCGGCGCGGCTGGGGATGCCGGGGCAGCCGGCGGCCGGGGTTTTGCACGAGGAAATGCCGCTCGTGCGCGAGCAGCGACAGCTGAGCGACAGCTGCCTCTCAGCTGCCACCGGAGCCGGGGCCGGAGCCGGAGCCGGAGCCTCCCGCGCGCTGCCCTGCCCTGCTGCACCCGGAGCGGGGCTTCCCCGGGACGTGGCAAGAGGCGCAGGGTGCCCCGGCACTGCATCGGCACCGCCGCGGTTGCAAACGGGTGCTGCGTTGGCACCTCCGCAGTTGCAAACGGGTGCTGCATTGGCACCTCCGTGTGCGCAAAGTGGCACCGGGGAGGAGGGCAAGAGGAAGCCGCGCTCGTCGGTGCGTTGCATCTCGGTTCCTCCCGCTCGCCGGCGGCAGCGGCTCGGGCTCGGGATGCTCCGGCTGCCGGCCGAGCCGCCCTGACTCGYTTTTCCTTTCTGCCCCGCGTGGCTCTCGCTGCTCCGGCCTTCGCGCACAGGGCCTTGGTCTCCGGGGCCTTGGTCTCCGGCCGCGGWTCGTGGCGCTGTTTTATTCCGAAATCATTCATACCGTGCCTGGGCCCTAGTTCTCTTTATTTGGAAAAAAGGAAAAAAAAGCATCGTCCRGTGGAAAGCTGCCAGCCGCTAGATTGCAGCAGGCTCCAAGCAGCGGTCCAGGAGAAAAGTAGTTTTTTTTGGCAGGGGGGAGGAACGGGGAGGACTGCGAACAGAGCGATGGGCGAGTAAACCTGTTAGCGAGGCAGGTTGGCCGGGAACTGCTTCGTGCTTATTTGTTTCACGTTTGGAGCTGCCGCGCGTTAGCCGGAGCTGCGGTAACTGGACGCGATCGCCCGGGGAGCAGCCGCTAGCGCCCGGGGGCAGCGCTGGCTGTGCCGATTTGTCCTGGTGGCATTTCCCTGATCTTTTCCATTCCTCCGAAGGGAGTCTCCTGGCACGCTCTGCTCCGGCGTTCGCCTCCCGCTCTTTGGCATTGCATCCTGTTATTCGGCATTGCAATATCCCGTTCTTTGGCATTGCAATATCCCGTTCTTTGGCATTGCAAGATTCCATTCTTTGGCATTGCAATATCCCATTTTTGGCATTGCAATATCCCGTTTTCGGCATTGCAATTCCCCTATTCCTCCTCTGGTGTCCCTGGCGTGTGGAGCCGGGCTCCGGCCGAGCCGGGAGCCCGGGGCGCGGGTCTGCCGCGGGGCGTTGCAGGAGCGATAGCTGCTCCCGCGTCTCCTCGGGGTCTCCGGACCTGCGGGATCCGATCGATGCTTGGTGCAACTCGCGTTCRGCGAGTGCAAATACCAGCACGGGCCCCCGTGACTGTTAGCGCTGTTGCTATTATTGACCAGCGCTGGGAGGAGGGTGGAAAAAAAAAAGGAAGGACCCGGCTGGAGCAGATCGAGCTCCGAGAGCCACGTGCTGCCGGGCCGCCGTCGGGAGCGGCCTCTTCTCTGCAGCCACCTGCAGCTCCGGCTCCCAGGCCGAGCCCACGCTTGGGTTTTTTGCATTATTATTATTATTATTATTATTATTATTATTATTATTATTATTTGGGGTGCCCAGGGTTGATGCTGCAGGGCCGAGCGGCAGCGCGACGTGGTGGGGTGGCGATGGAGGTGGTGCGGCACTGCCTTGGGGTAAGGAAAAACACAGCCGAACTGGTGAATCCAGCTGGAGCGTAAGGATGAGACTTGGGGGAGGAAAATGAAACAGAGAAGGGAAAATTAGGGGAGAGGAAAAATAACCTGCTCCCGTCGCCTCCTCCGCGGCTGCTGCGGCCAGGTGGGGGAAAGCAAGAGGGTTTCCCCCAAATAGTCGCCTTCTCCCTGCATCCCGCTGTTGCATCCCGCTGTTGCATCCCGCCGTCGCATCCTGCCATTGCATCCCGCCGCCGCATCCCGCCGCCGCATCCCACCGGGCACCGTTTCCGCCCCTTTCCCGCGGCCCCCGGCACCGTGGCGGAGTTTCCCTGGGCAAAACCCGCGTGGGGCGGAGGAGCGTCCCCACCGCGCGGGGCGGGGGGGGAAACCCGGCCCCCTCTACGGAGAGCCCCTAACTTTCCTGCGGAGCAGATCTCGCCCCCTCGGCCCGGCCAAGCCGGGCTCCGGGTCTCCCGCTCGGTGCTCCGGGTCTCGGTGCTGCAAACGCCTCTTTCCCGGGGTAGAAACCCCCCCCCCCCGAACCCGCAGCCGCCCCCATTTCGCAGCCTCCTCATTTCCACCCGGGTGAYGGGCGCAGGATCCGTCCCCCCAATCCGGCTCCCTCTCCCTCTCCCTTCCCTTTTTAATGAGTCACCCTCAGCTGTCACGTTAAGCCGCCTCATTAGCAGGGATCCGCGCGCGGCGCTGACACCGGTGACAGGGGCCCGCGCGGCGCGGGGGGAGGCAGCTGCTTAGCTCGTGCCCTGCGGGGAGCCGGGGGGGCGGGCGCCGGGCCGCTGATGGGCCCCCGCTCGCCTCCGCCGTGCAGCGGGATGGGGGGGGGGAAGCCCCCCGGGAGCCGCCGCGGGATGGGGGGACGGATGCGGATTGCAAATAGCTCCGGCGATGCGGCGGGGCAGGGTGGTCCCTGCTCCCGGATCCGGGGGCGGCCGCAGGCTGCACCGTGCAGCTCACATCCCCTTGCAAAAAAAAATAGGGAAAGGCTTGGCGTTTGCACYGGGGGGGGATTTAGCCCGGCATCTCCGCCGTCCTCGCCGGCGAGGCCCCGGCTTGGGCGGGAGCAGCTTCTCCCCGGCTGCGGCGGACGCTGCGTGCAGCCCTTCCCAAGGGCGGTTTGAAGGTCGCTCCGGCCCGGGCCCCGCGACCCCCCCGGCCTGCAAACCTCGCCGTCCCCGCGCCTGGGGATGCCGGGCGGGCGAGGGGGACGCGCTCCCGCACAGCGGGGCCCCCGTCGCCGAGCACGCTGTTGTTGCGCCCGTTTCGCAGATGGGGAGCAGAGGCAGGACCCCCCCCCCGGAGCTCCTGCTGCACAGCCTGCGGGCGGGCGGGAGAAAACCGGGCTCCCCCCGTCCTCTCCCTCGGCTTCCCCTTCCCTGCGCGGGCGCCGGTTCTCCGGCATCGTGTCAGGGCCGTGCTTCCCCCCCCTCCGGACTGGGCGGTCTTGGCACGGCCGGTGGTTTTGTTGCAGCTCAGCAGAGCTGGCTGCGCCGTTGGCATCTGCTTTTCTCCCGAGAGCGCCCGAATCTGGGTCAGGAAGATATGCGTCTTTGCAAAGTCCTCGGGGGCCTGCTTGAATCCAAGCTCGATTCCTCTCCGGAGCCTCCCGAGGTTGGTACCTGCAGCCGGCGGGGCGGATCCGGCGCGGGCGGAGGGCCCGAGCTGCTGSTTTTGCCGGAGCGCCTGGGAGTTGCACGCGCGGGCTCTGCGCCTGCTCCGCGCGGGGGGTTCGGCCCGGGGGGGCCGCGCAGCTGCGGCCCGGCGCCGGCTTCCTCCCCCCTCCCCCCGCCGCAGCTGGAGCCTCGCGCAGGAACCCAGATAGCATCGCCCCGAAACCAGAAGAGAAGCTGTGGCGGAGGCCCGAGCGCGTTTGTGCGGTTTTGATCTCGGTTTGGAGATAACGGGGCGCTAAACAATGCCGGGCCGGGGAGGACTCCGCGAGCGGCCGGGGGGCGGAGACACGCGTGTGCACGCATGCACGCCCATGCACACCCATGCACATGCATGCACGCCCATGCACACGCATGCACGCCCATGCACGCCCATGCACGCCCATGCACACGCATGCACGCCCGTGCACACCCATGCACGCCCATGCACGCCCATGCACACCCATGCACACCCATGCACGGCCTCGCCGCTCGCGGGGCCTCGCCTCCGCCTCGCTCCCCTTCCCTCCCCGCGGAGCCCCCGCTGCTCCGCGACCCCCTCGGCGTGCCGGAGCGGAGCCGTCGGATGCTGCCGGTCCCCGGGGTGCCGCAGCCGCCGCCGCTCTCCGTCCGGCGCAGCCGGGGCGCTGCCGGTGCAGGGGCAGAGGAGGAGCGGCCGCCCGAGCGCCGGGGCTGCACTTTAGGAAAGCTTTTCTCCCCCCTCAAAAAAATGCAGCTCGCCCCAAAGCTCCGCGAGCCGACGAGGAAATTAAGAGCCCGCGGTGTCGCTGGCTGTGTTGAAAAGCAATGATTAAGTTGCAGAGCGCGAGCCGAGCCGCCGCGCGGAAGGAAACAGGAAGGCCAGCGCTGCAGCGAGCGGTCGGGTTTGGGGGGTCACYGAGCTGGGGGGGCGGAAGGCGATGCTTTTTTTTGTTTTTTGGTTTTTCTTCGCTTTTCTTTCAGCCTCCGTCCGGAGCAGAGCGTGTTCCCTCTTTCTATTAGCCCTTCGTCCCCCCGCCCAGGTCTCCTCTCACCTCGCGCCTTCGAACGCTTAGAAATGCACAGAAGCAGTAAAAATATCCAGAAATAAAAACTAGGGAAGAGCTTTCCTGCCTTCCCGGCGCTCGGAGCTGTGGGTTCAGCCCCCCCCCCCCCGTCTGCGAAACGCTGACTCCGCTCCCCGCCCGGCTCTCCAATTTCAGGCAATTTGCTGGGAGCCGGCGATGAATTACTCAGCACGGAGTTAACCAGCACCTGCTCGCCTTTAATTGGCACCTCTGCTAATTGCCGTGACAGTCATCCTGGTGCGAGAGCGCGCGGGGGGGCAGCGGGGGGGGGGAGGCAGGCCGAGGCGCCGCTTTGCCCCCCCCGCGGCGGCCGGGGGGGGATTGTCCCCATTTCACAGATGGGGAAACTGAGGCCGGGAGCGAGCAAAGGGTCTGCTGGGGAGCAGCGGGAGCCCCCTCCCCGGACCCCCAATCCCACGGCGGGGCCAGGCCCGCCTCTCTCGCTCGGGCCGCGGGGATGATCCTGGCCGAGGCGCCGCTTTGCCCCCCCCGCGGCGGCCGGGGGGGGATTGTCCCCATTTCACAGATGTGGAAACTGAGGCTGGGAGCAAGCAAAGGGTCTGCTGGGGAGCAGCGGGAGCCCCCTCCCCGGACCCCCAATCCCACGGCGGGGCCAGGCCCGCCTCTCTCGCTCGGGCCGCGGGGATGATCCTGGGCCCCGGCAGGGTTTTTTTTTAAGTGCATCCAGTTGCACCAAACTGGAAAAAAACGGGGAAAAAAAAGTGTCACCTCGGGAGCAGGGGAAGAGGCTCGGGAGCGGTTGCGTGGGGATAGTCGCTGTGGAGATGGCATCGCTCCCTGCCTGCTCCCTCCTGCTCCCGGGGAAGAGGGAAAGGCCGGCCGTGCCGAGATTCTCCGGTGGCTCGTATGGATTGGGCTCCCGGCGCGGGGGGAAAATGGGACTCCATAAGCCTCGTTTCCCGAGAAAACCCGGCTAAGGAGGAATAAACTGCTGGCTCCGAGGCGTGGCGGGCGGAAGAGGGAATTCAATGCCTGGGGCTCTTATAGTGAATAAAAATACCCGCGGCCCCAAATTGAAGGGTATTTAGGAGCTAAGGGGCTGCGCGCGCTGCGGGCTGCTCGCAGGTGCGCCTSGGCCACGTGGCACCGCGGGCAGCGGTTCCGAAAGAGCCACCTGGCCAGGAAGCTCGGGAGGCTACCTGGGTCTAAAAATATACTGCGAAAAGAAAGAAAAAAGCCCAAAACCCCCAGAGCCTACCCAAAACGAGGGGACTCGAAGCGGAATCGGSCGCCTTTGCAAAGGGTTCCTCCGTGCCAGCGCCGCGCCGCGAGGAGAGACCGAGGCTCCGGATGCCCAAGCGCTGCCGCGGGCGTTTTGGGAGGTGGTGAAGGTGCCTCTGCTTTAGGGTTAGATTGCACGGATTAGGGAAAAACCCCCCTGTGCCCGGCACGGGGCGGCTTGGAGCTGCCGCTGCCGGAGGCGGGATGCGGGATGCGGGATGCGGCGCTCCGTGGCGCCGGGGCTGCTCGCCTGCCGCCCTCTCCTTCTTCCCAGAGCAGCCCAAGCCGCAAATCCGCTCTTTTTAACTCAAAATCGTGCTGCAACCGGCGAGCGCCTCTCGGTACGGCTCGTCCTTGCAAAGAACCTTCCTATGGGGCGAGTTAAATACTACTACTAATAAAAAAAGGGCTTTTGTGGTCCTTCATGTCTGCGGTCTCCTGCGGATTAGCCGTTCTCCRGCTTCCCAGCGCTCGTCTTCCCCGGAAAGCAAATTGCGGGGCTGGGAGGGAGGGAGGTCTCCCACTGCCCGCTGCCCACTTCGATGCTCGAACCGGCCGCGCGGCCGGATAACGCCACGTACCGGGAATAATTTTACCAAAAAAGAAAAAATTAATARTAATCCAGGTGACTCGCAACTTGACAAACCCCGAAAAACGAGCGCGGGCGCGCGACGGTYGGGGCTCGGGGTGACGGACCGGTGCCGGGTCGGTGCCCGTCGCAGCTTCGAGCGGAGGATCGCAGCGGCGGATTTGATAAGAGTTAGGTTTCTGTGCTTGATGAGGATGATATATATATATATATATGTGTGTGTGTGTGTGTATATATACACACATATATGTATATATATTTTTAGTACTCAAATAAAGACATTTTTAAAATTCAGGATTGAAGCTGAACACGAGAATTGGAGACGGATTTAAATTGCCCGAGCTCATCACCAGCCACTTGGCTGCTTATGGCTTTATTAAAAGGGTGAAAAAAAAWAAAAATAAAAAAAAGCCATCGCTTCTCCGGAGCGTCGCAGAGGAGTGATGGTTCCCCGGCTCGTCCCTGCCGTGTCCCCAAACTCGGGAGCTCCGGGCAGCAGGATTGGGGGGTCCCGGCTGGGATGCCACGGCGGGGGGAGGATGCCCGCGGCCGGCGGGGGGGGGATGCCTGCGGCTGAGCAAGCCATAGCGATGGGGAAAGCGTGCCGGGAAGGCGTTTTCACTCCTTTCTCTCTCCCCCCGGCAGGTCTCCGAGCGGATGCTGACGGCTCGACCCCGCTGGACTCGGCCGCGCCGCAGGGTACCATGAACTGAGGAAGCGGCGCCCCACGCTGCTTTTTTTTTTTTTGCATTTTGTTTTTTTTTCCTATTTTTAATTTTAAAAAGAAAAAAAAAGGAGAAAAAGCGACCTTTAATGAAAGCGTTTTAAAAAACGGGATTACTTCCCCCCCTCCCCTGCACCACAGTCGCCCCCCCCGCCGCCGCCGCCGCGCGGCGAGGATTTCGGCGAAGATGGGGAGGAAAAAGATCCAGATCCAGCGGATCACGGACGAGCGCAACCGGCAGGTTGGTGTCGCCGCGGCCTCGGCTCGGCTCGGCTCGGCTCGGCTCCTGCCCGCGTCCCGCCGCCCCTCCTCGCCGCGGGGAGGATTTGGGGCCGCGCTCGTGCCGCGGTTCCTTGCGTCCCTTCCGCCTACGCGGGAAGCGTCCCCCTGAGCCGGTTTCTCCTCTCTTTTTATTTGCTTTTTGCAGAAAATATATTTCGTTTGACGTTTTCCGTGAGGTTTTCCCAATAAAAAGCAGCTGCGAGAAACATCCACCTTTCTGAATGCAAAAAAACCCCCAAACAGTTACTTTTCCCGTTGAAAGCTTCTGAGCGTCTGGGGTGTTTTTCCTGCTGTGCCAGACTTCAGGGGGTGTTTGGTCTGGTGGCCGGGGCTTCAGCGCCTCTTTTCTACTGCTTTTCCCCAGGGAAAGCACGTGTGTACGTGCTATGTGCTCTTAATGCTTAAAAAAGTGGCAAATAATAGATGCTGCTGAACCGTTTTATTGCTCCGCGGCAGAACGACAGGGAACGGCAGGTTTTGCTCATTACGGCTTTATTTGGTGGTCGGGGCAGCGGGAGGGGCGTCAAACGGTTTTGCTGACGTCCCCGTTGCTCGTCGGAGCCCCGTTAGGGGTTCGGATGGATGGAAGGTATTTGGTAACCCCGGAGGCGTTTTGGGGCGTCCGAGCTGAGCCGGCCGAGGAGGCCGGAGGCGGAAAGTCCTTTCCCAGGGCTTTAGCGGCCGCGCAGGGCTCAGGCGGGATGCGGGAGCCCCGGCTGCTCCGGGCTGCCAGGTGCCGCGGTTTTAGCACCTCTCGGGATCCCAGGTGTCTCCTTAAAGCCCGGCGTCCGGGCGGGGAGGGCGATGCTGCCTTCGTGTTGGGAGTAGCTGCCGCGGGAGCCGGGCTGGCTCTTCCCAAAAACCCCACGCGTTTCCACCGGGAGCATCGCTCCCAGGGCTCTCTGCACGCGTGGGGCGCGTATTGCTTTGCTTTGCAAAAAAAAAAGGCTTTTGGCTCAGGGTTGAGGTTGGCATCCTCAGTGATTCCATTTTTCCCGAGCAAATCCGAAGCCCTTTCTGCGCATCCCTGCTGGCTCTGCAGCCCGGCGGGTCCAGCCCGGCTCCGCTCGGGGTCCCGCTCCCCTGGGACCAGCACGGCCCCGGGGCCGGCGGCGAGGGAGGAGAGCGAGGACGAGTCCCTAATGCCATTAGAGGAATTAGGGGAGGATTTGCCATGACGGCTCAGGCCTTCGGGGCTGCCCGCCGCCGCGGGCGGTGACCGCTGCGGACCACCTCGGGGAAAGGCAAAAATCCCCGGCAGCGCCGGGAAGTAATTCCTTCCTGACCCCTTTGGTGATCGGCTTATGCCCTCGAGCATGGGATTTGATTACCCTCGGCGACTTATAAGGTTAATTCTCGGAGGTGAGGACGGCACGAGCCCCGGCCCCTCTGGGTGCTGGATTTGGGGTTTCCTCCCCATTTTGCGGCGGCGCTGGGTGCCCGTAGCTGGTGTTTCGGTGCCGCGGCAGCCGGCGAGTGGCAAATCTTCCCTTTTCTTTTGCTTTTCCCTCTTCTTGCAGCCGGCAGGGATGGGATGAGATATGGGGCCGGCTGGCGATGGAGAGCACTCGATTCCCCCGTGGGAATATTAGACTTCCAAAAAGAACCCCCCCCCCAACCCAAACCGCAGCAGCCCGCGGCCCCCGGGACGGATGGCAGCTCTGCCGGGGATGTTGCTGAAATTTATTTTCTCCTGATTTGGCCATGCGCGCTCTCCAGCGCGGATAATCATCCCCGGGGAGCGGCTGCCTTCGGAGGCTCCCGAAATAGGACCCGGGGGGATGGAGGGGACCCTGGGGGATGTTTTCCCGCTCGGGGAGCCGCGGCGCTGCCGGGAGCGTTTCCCTGCATCCTTTGGCGTTTCCCCGCGCCGGTTCCCTCGAGCCGCGGCGAGGGCAGGGCTGCGGCGCCTGATGCCGGCTCTGCCCTCCGCTCGCTTCCAGGTGACCTTCACCAAGCGGAAGTTCGGCCTGATGAAGAAGGCGTACGAGCTGAGCGTGCTGTGCGACTGCGAGATCGCCCTCATCATCTTCAACCACTCCAACAAGCTCTTCCAGTACGCCAGCACCGACATGGACAAGGTGCTGCTCAAGTACACCGAGTACAACGAGCCCCACGAGAGCCGGACCAACGCGGACATCATCGAGGTGAGCCGCCGGCCAGGGGGGGACGGCCTGCGCCCCCCTTGATCGCCTTGGGGCGCATCCCGAGTTACGTCTCGAAGGCTGAGGTGTAGCTTTATTTTGTGAGATGCTCCCGTGGTCCAGGGCGGGCGGGATGCTCCCGCGGTCCAGGGGATGCAGATGCTTGTGTGGTCCAGGGGATGTGGATGCTCGTGCGGTCCAGGTCGGGTGGGATGCGCCCGTGGTCTGGGGGATGCGGATGCTCCCACGGTCCAGGGCGGGCGGGATGCTCCCGCGGTCCAGGGGATGCGGATGCTCCCGCGGTCCAGGGGATGCTGTTTCCCGCGGTACTGTGGGAAGTCTTCCCGCGGGAGCTGGCCGAGGACGCGCGCCCTTTCGGCAGGGCTTTAGGAGGGCGCCGGAGGTCGAGCGCTAAAACGCAGGATAACTCGGCTTGGGCGGGATCTCCGGAAAGGGCTGCCCGGGTAATTATTGATGTTACAAGCGGGTATAAATTAACCCCCGCCGAGCCGTTCGGCGGAGGGCCCTCGCCCGGCATCACCGCCCGCCGCGAGCAGGCTTCAAAGCGCTGCCGGCGAGACGAGCATCCCCGCCGTGCCGGCCGCGCCGCTGCCGCTTTGAATCCCTCCAGTGCGTTTGAGCCGCCGCGGGCCGCACGCTCGGGCTTTGATTTCTAGAGGGAAAAAAAAACCAACCTACCTCATATATATATATATATATTTTTTTTTCTGTTTCCCAAGCGTGTCCCATCCGCTGCAGCACTTTGCAGCAGTGCAGCCTCCCGGCCCAGCCATGCTGGGATGCTCGTGCCGCGCCGCCGCGTGGGTTTGTCGTGGCCTAAAAATACCGTAAACGTTTTGGGCAGCGTTTTCCACTCCAAGATGCGGATGCTCCCAAGCCGGTGGGTTGCCCACGGTCCTTGGCACCCAAAGAGGTGCCGGGAAGAGATGCACGCGGCAGGGAAAAGCCCCAGTGCCGCTCGCCGGCAGATTCATAACATCTCTCCGTGCGCTTGTCTTGTCTCCCTGCTCATTTTAGGTTGCTCTAAGACTTTCTTCCTATTTTTGTTCTGAATTTCCCGCTGCCCCGAGAGGCCGTTCCCGCTCACGGAGACCACCCGGCTCGGGCAGGTTTCTTTTTGCCGCATCCCTTGAACTGGCCGGCGAGCTCGGGGCCCGCGGGGAGGGTTTTGCACCCTGAAAGTTTGGGAAAAGTCGCCTGTATTATTATTAATTTTCCCCCTGCACCGGGAAAGTGGAGGAGCAACTGGGGGCTTTTGTGAGCTGCGGCAGAGGATTTGCAGCGCCGGAGGAGCTGCCTGCGTCTCCCCGCCGGAGCGGGAGCAGGGATGCTCCCAGAGCCCTGGTGTTTTCCTTATCACCCGCTCCTGGGATGCAGCGAAAATTTCGACTTTGTTTTAACAAAAGCAAGAGAAGCGACGCCCGAGACCCGCGTCCAAGGGCGCGCGGTGATGTTTGGGCTGGAGGCCACGCGCGCTTCGTGCTTAGACCCGGCTCTGCGCGGCGCCGAGGACGCCGCTCATGCAAACCGGAGGTGACAACAGGGTCCCCTGCCTGCCCTCGCCGGGGCCGCGAGCTCCCGGGGGCAAAGGCACGGCTAAGGTCGACTGCCGACGTCGAAAGCCTCGGAAATCGGCCCGCTCAGATTGCGTGATTTCGGTGCAAATCGCCACGAATGCAGCGCAGGGGTTTCCCTCCCCCGGCCGGGGGCTGGCGGAGACCGGGACGGGGCCGGTTCTTCCCGAAATCTCCTTCCCGGCGGCGTCATCTCGGAAAGGGTCGGTGCAGCGGAGCATTGCGCGGGCATTGCCTGGGGGGAGGCACCGGCAGCGGCTCCTGCCACGGGGAAAATCCTGCCTGCGGAGCCGGAGGGGCAGCGGGATGCGCACCCGGATATAGCGCGTTTTCGACAGTGAAGTTTTCAGCCCAGTTTATTGCTTTGAAAAGATTGAGGGGATTCATTTTGCATCGCCTTGAAGCGGAGAAGCAGTTTGCAACGGATGCAGCCTGGTTAAAAAAGGAGAAAAATTAAAAAAAAAAAAAAAAAAAAAAAAGCTTCATTCCTCCCTCACAGTCTGTTTTTCCTGCAAAAAAGGGAACCAGGAGGAAAAAGGAGAGAGAAGGACAGCAGTGCCGGCTTGCCTTTCTCCTCCCCTTTCAGAAGACGTTGCAGAGACCCTGAAAACAACGGGAATTTTGGGGGTTTGATTCTCCCCTGAAACAGGATTGTTTCCTTTTTACATCATCTTGTCAAAAATATGGGACGCACATTTTTTTCCTTTTTTTCTTTCTTTCTCGCCAAAAAATAGCAGCTGATGTTCATATGCTCGGCGGCGGCATTCGTTGCCCAAAAGCTCCTTTTTCCCGAGCAGCAAGTCGCTGCCGGCCCGGGCGGCCCTGCCACACGCGGGACCCCGGCGCCCTGCGCGGTGACAGTGACGATAATCCAATCTTCCGCTCCGGGGCGTCCGGAAGGATTTTTCCTCCCTCTCCGTGTGCCAGTGGCTGGATGCAGGCTTTAGCCTGGTTTTCTGCGGGAACGGGGGGATCACGGCCCTCGTGGCTCGGCAGCGCGGCGCTGGTCCCCGAGATGATGAAGACCTTGGGAAATGCGGATGAAGGATGGCGGATGAAGGATGCAGAAGGTCAGAGGGATTTTTCCGAGTCCCTGCAAGTGGACCCCATCACTCTGCTCCCCTTGATGCAAGTATTGATGGAGAAACCATGATTTTCTGCAAACTTTGCAGCTCCCAGATGAAGGCAGCAGCCGTAGGCAATGGCAGGAGCTGGAAACTTCATTGGGAAGCACATGGAGGAGAAACGCCGGGTGCGACGCGGAGCGGCTCGGCCTCCCCTTGCCCCCCGGCCGCCGGCACAACCCCTATTTGCCGTGGGCGAATCCCCACCAGCCGGGCCCCGGCCATGCGCCGCTGTCGGCGAGCGGCTTCATTGGTCCCGCTGCTCTTGGAACGACTTTTTCCGCTTTGCCTTTGAAAGAGAGGGAGGAAAAACTCCTTTTTTTGAAGAAAGAAAAAAAAAAAAAAGCCGCAACTTCCCATCTCTCAGCTGCATCGGTAAAACAAAAGGTTTCGGGAAAGAAATTCCCCAAAACTGGTTTGCAAAAAAAAAAAGCGAAGCCGTTCCTTCCCCAAGCACGTTGCTTTTTTTGACCCCTTCTAAAAACAGCCCGAGCCACGCGCAGGAGCAGAGAAAGGGACCCTGGAAAACCTTCCCGTCGGGTCCGGCCCGCGGTTAGAGCCCAGCTCGTGGCTTGGCCATGGTGCAAATGCAGCTCGTCGCCAGTCGAGCCGATAAATAGGAGGCTTCCCCGCAAGTAGAGACCTGTCGCTGCCTTGAAAAGGGGATAATTTAACCCAAAGTCGCATTTGAAGTCGCCGGTGTGGCTTCTTTTGCAGCGGCTCTTTGCAGCCGGGGTGAAGCGGCAGAGGTTTGCGTGCTCGGTGCTGCACAAACCCGCAGCGTTTCCAGGCTTTGCGAGAGGCTTCGCCGTTTTTTGCCCCTTCCGTTATAACCCCATGTTTCCCGGCACTTACAGGTAGCTAAAGAGCCTCTCCAGGGTATATCTTACCCTTAAAATAGCTGTGTTTATTACTGTTTAGGAAGACAAGAGGAGAACTGTCAAGGCCTTGTATTATTATTTTTTTTTCCCCCTGCTGAATTTGGCATGAAAAGAGATCAAGACTTCCAGGAAATTCTGTAGCTTTGACTTTAAAAAAAGAAAAAAAATTGGCAAGTGATGCTTCCATAATAACGCCTAATTGCTTTCGGTATTTTGCAAATAAAGTGATTAAACGTGCATGTGTAATGCGATCTGCAAACGGGCCACCGAACGCGAGAGGGGAGCGCTCGGTGCAAGCGCAGCATCCTCCGAGCGCGGCCCGCGACCGCGTCTCTCCCGGGCTGCCGAGCGCGGCGGCGTTTCGGGGCGCGCGCGTGGCTCCGGGCTCCCCCCCATCCCGCTCCCGGCCCTCAACCCTGTCCCGGTTGTCGTTTCCAGACGTTAAGAAAGAAAGGTTTTAACGGCTGCGACAGCCCGGAGCCCGACGGCGAGGACTCGATAGACCAGAGCCCCTTGATGGAGGACAAATACCGCAAAGGCAGCGAGGACTTGGACATACTGTTCAAGCGATACGGTGTAAGTACCTGCCGCTCTGGCCGGAAAACCTTCATTATATGTTCTTTTTTTTTCTGTTTGTCCGTTTTGTTCGATTTTTCCCCCCAAAACCCCGTGTCCCCCCCCTCCCCGCAACGTCGCAGGCGCTGAACAAGAAGCACAGGGAGTGCGAGAGCCCGGACGGGGACGAAGCGTTTGCGTTGACCCCGCAGACGGAGGAGAAATATAAAAAGATTGATGAGGAGTTTGATAAAATGATGCAGAGTTACAGGCTCGCAGTGAGTAGCCGGCGGCGGCCGGCGCCACTTTTGCATGGCTTGGCTTCGGAGCCGTGCTCTGCCCCGGCCGCGGCGGCGATGCCCGCTGTCCTGCCGCCCGGCGCCCCCCGATTCCCCCCCTGCAAAAGGAGTTTTGCCTGAGCTGAGGGTTTTTTGCAAGTTGATAGAAGAGGGGGGATCGGCCCTGCTTTGGGCTCTTCTGCCTAAATTCTGCCCAAATCCCGCGAGGCAGCTGCCGGCCGCGGCGGAGGTCCAGGGAGGCTTCAGCCTCTGCCGCCGGCCCCGTCGCCAGGGTGGCGTCAGGACAGCGCGGGAGGGATTTGGGGCAGGAGCCGGGGGGACACGCTGCAAATTAGCCGCCGGCGCGAGGGAGCGGAGAGGAGCGCCGCGGGCGGGCGAGCCGTCCGGGGGGATCAGCCCCGCGATCCCCGGCCGACGTTGCCAGGAGCAGAGAGGAGGCTAATTCTCAAGGGCTGGATGCAGCGTTGCAAAAGACCCCCCCCCACCCCAAAATCCGGCCGGCTTTGCCTTGTGAGCCCACGCAAGCAAAATTCTGGCTTTTCTGGAGATTTGGGTCTTGCGAAATCCCTGGATATTTGTTTTGCCGACTTGGGCTTGGTTCAGCCTCGTTGCGCCGGAGGCCATTCCTCGGCCGCGGTGGCGCAGCAGGGAGGAGGCTGCGGCACGGGATGCCGGCGCGGGATGCCGGCGCGGGATGCCGGTGCAGCCCCGGCCGCGCTCGGCTCCTCGCTCCCGGTGCAAAACGGGTGGAAAAGGCGAGCGGGACACGCCGCGTCCCTGGTGCAAAGCAGCCAGTGCAGGGATTGCAAGCGGCTCGGCGCCGAGGCACCGGGCTCCCTGCCCGAACCCCGCGCGCGGCCTGCGTTGGAGAAGATGCTTTTTAACCAGCTTTGGGTGGTCTGGGGTGTTTTTGGCTGGTGTTTCTTGGTGTGTTGTGAACTAAYCGGCCTCACGGGCCGCGGCGTGGTGATGCGCCGGGGCTGCCGCGGGTTGCAGGCGGTGCCGGCCGGCTGCGCCTCTCCCGCCCGGAGCAAATGGAAACGGGATTTTGGCAAAGCCGCCGGCAAAGCCTCCAAGCAGGCGCCTCCGGGCCTCCTTTTGCAGCAGCTCCCGGTTGGAGCCGCCTTCGGCTTCGCCGGCGTTGGCACCGGCCCCGGCGGGCTGCAAAGGCGGCGGTTGCAAGCGGGGGGTGGCGGGGGGCACCTCGCCGGCGCCCGCCGCCCCTCAGCCCTGCGCTCTGCTCAGTCCGCAGTGCCGGCGCCCAACTTCGCCATGCCGGTGACGGTGCCCGTGAGCAGCCAGAGCTCGCTGCAGTTCAGCAACCCCGGCAGCTCCCTGGTGACCCAGTCGCTGGTGACCTCCTCGCTGACGGACCCCCGGCTCCTGTCGCCGCAGCAGCCGGCGCTGCAGAGGAACGCCGTCTCGCCGGGGCTGCCGCAGAGGCCGGCCAGCGCAGGTGAGCCCCCGCCGCCCCGGGGGGGTTGCTTGTGCCTCGGATCCGAGCTGGGGGTGCAAACCACCCCCCCCTCGCCCGTGCATTTGGTTTCGTAGCGCGAGACGGCTGCCCGGGTGCATTTGGGAGCTCGGCGCTGCAGGGGACCAGCCGGAGCATCGTCCCCCGGCGCGGGGCGGGAGGAGGCTGCAGGAGCCCCGTTAGCCCGTTGCACCCCACCGGGGGGGGGGGACGGTGACACAGGCCCACAGCCAAAAAAGGGCTTTTCTGCCGGGGGACGTGCCGCTTGCCGGTGCTGGCAGAGCAATTGCGCACGCGGATCCGCTGCGGATGCGAGGAGCGGTCGTTTCCAGCAGGGACCGGCGATGGGTGGCCGAGGAGGAAAAAAACCCCGTCGCTGTGTTGCCGTGCAGCCCGGCTCCCCCCCGGCGCGACCGTAAATCACCGTAGGGCGCAGAAAGCCCCGGGCTGCTTCAGCTGCCGCAGATGGGCCGTCGGGCGCTCGCGCTCTGCCCCGGCCGCGAGCATCGCTCCTGCCCTCTCGCAGGCCTCTTTGCAGGGAGAGAAAAAAAACCAGGCTCCGTTGCGAGGAGGAATCAGCCGGATGGTTGTAGTTTCCATCCAGCTCGTGAGCCGTTTGTTGCAAGGAGGAGATAATTTCGCGGTTGCGAGCGTAGAGGTGATCCAAGTCCGGCCATCTGCGTTTCATTCACTCGCTGCCTTGGACGCAGAAGAAATCCTGTTTATAGGAGCCAGGGCCTCGCATGTCATCGGAGCTGGTTCTTTCCTTTTTTTTGGGTTCAAACAATGCGTTTCAGATGAGAGCAGCGCGCGGGGTTATTGCTTCCAAAGCAAAAGCAGCGCTAACGCAGGTCGCTTTTGGAAATAAACTAATAATGCAAAAAAGTCATTTTTTTGCAAGGGGGGTGAAGCAGGGATCTGGCAGGGTTCAGTTTCCCTCCCCGTCACAGCAGCCTCCCGTCGTGCCACGGGGCCCCACGAGCTGGGCGTCCCTCGAGAAACTCGGGGCCGAACAGCCGCGGTGTTTTCCGAGCCCCGCGTTTTGGAAGGGGCTCCTGGGCCCCCTGGCTCGCTCCCGAAGGAAACGGATCCGCCCGGATGTTGTTTCCAAACCCGATGTCCAGGAACACGGCTCGTTTTGCCCGGCGCTGCCTCGCCGGCCGCGCGACCCCCCTGGTTTTTTCCCCCCTTTTTCCCCCCTCGTTGTGCCCTCCGCCCCCCGCGCCGGCGCTGACCCCGTCTTTCCGCTCGCTTTGCAGGGGCGATGCTCGGCGGGGACCTGAACACCACGAACGGAGCCTGCCCGAGCCCCGTGGGTAAGCGAGGAGCCGTGCCGGGGGTTAGCCGTTGCCCCCCGTGCCTCAGTTTCCCCACGCGTGAAACAGCAGCGAGGAGCTTCGCTGCAGGGAAAAAAGCTCGTTAAGGTCCCTTTCCGCTGCGCTAACGAGGTGCAGACCGCGGGGCTCAGCTCCCCGGCTGCAAAACGGGGTGGTGGCACCTCCTTTGCCCGCGGTCCGATTGTGGGATCCGGTGGCACCCAGCAAAGCCGGGATGGTGGCATCAACCCCAGCTCCTCCGGCTGCCTGGCCTCAGGAATAACCGTGGCCTTTTCCCGCGCCGGCAAAGGGCCGGGAGCAGTTTCTGCCTCGCCGCCCCGGCTGTGCCGCTGGGACGGACGTCGCCCGGGCGGTTTGCAAGGGCTGCAGCCACTGCCGCGAAGCCGGGGCCGGGCGGCGGGGGGGGGGGGCTGCGGCCCCCGGCGGCCCCCACGTCAGCTGCCGCGAGCAGCCGCAGCGCTTGGCAGGGCCCGTGAATGTCAGCATTGACGTCAGGCCGCATTCCCCGCGTGCCTGCCGCCGCGCCGGGAAGCGGGAGCGGAGCAGCCCGGCCGGCCCCGGCGCTCGGCGGCTCTGCCGGGGCCGGGCGTCGCGAGCCCCCGCCGGGCTCGGGGGCTACCTGGCCCCTTTCCCCCTCCGCCCCAGCTCTGAGTCATCCGCCCCCGGGTGCCCCTGGCCCAGCTCCGGCTCTGGCTCCGGCTCCAAGCCGGGCTGCGTGCCCCGGATCCGGCGTATGCACCGCTTGGTGCCGCTCGCCGCCGATGCCGGGCGCAAGGGCTCGGCTCCGGCTCTTCCCGGCATCCCGGCTTTGCGAGGGCAGCGCGGGAACGCCGCCAGCCCCGGGACTCATCCGCCTTCTGGCACCGCGGTGCAGCCCGCCCTCCTCCTTCCTGGCCTCCCGCTTGCTCCGGCCAGTCGGAGGGGAGCGGATCTGGCCCCGGGGAGATTCCTCCTCCGGCAGCGGCGCCTGGAGCAGGGAAGCCCCTTCCCAGGGGCAAGCTGGGAATCAAACCGGCGGCTCGGCGGTGCCACTCGGGCCGGCTGTGAGACGTTCCCGGCCCCAGTTCCCAGCCCCGATTCCCGGCCCTGATCCCTGTCCCAGCCGCAGGTGATGCCCTGCGGTACCTCCATGCTGCGGTTGCCACGGCAGCCGATGGTGCATCCTGGTTAGTGCAACCTTGGAGCAGGAATATCCGGGGTTTCACCCTTCCTGCTGCCTTTGGCTCTGCCCGGCAGCCGGGAAGGAGGTTTTTAGGCACCTGGGGATATTTTTATATATGTATATACACCAAAGCCGGTGGCCTTGCAAGCGAGATGGGCACACGGCGTGGTGCTGAGATGCCAAAGCTCCCGGCACGCCGGGACAAAATCCCGGTTTCCCCCCGCCGGTCCCGGCGCTCGGCACGGCTGCACCGGGTGCCGGGGCTGGAGCGCCGCTGCCGCCCGCCGCCTGCCGAAACGCAGATGCAGCGCGATGGTGGATGTGATTAATAATGCAATCAGCGACCTATTTTTCCCGGCCTAACGTGCAGTGAATGTGAGGGCTGAATCCTGGTGATTGCTGAACGCCTTTCTATCTTTGGGGCCTATTCATAAAAAAAAAAAAAAAAACCCTCATCAGAACAGTAATCTGATCCAATTTATTCCTTTCCTGATGTTCATCAAATCTTTTCCTTTTTCAGTTTTTTTTTCTTCCTTCCCTTTCTTCTTTTTTTTCCCTTTGCACACAAAATCCGTAAGTGGGGCAGCAGGAGGAGGAGGAGGGACGCTCAGATCTTCAAAGGGGCAGCGGGATCAGCGAACCGACTTCGCGGCAGCGCCGCGGCCCCTTTACGCTGCTCCGGTGCCATAAAGGGCCGGAAAAGCGGGCGGGAGAGTGATTATGCCCCTCCGTAGGCCTCCGGACCCAAAAGAGCCCGGCTGGAGATCGGGCTTGGGATATCTCGTGCTGGCAGCGATCGCGGGTCCCGCGCGAGCCGGTGGCCCCGGGGCTGGGGGTGGCTGGGGGCCGCTTGCCCCGCGGTTGGGGGGGGGGGGGGTTTGCCCGTCCTGCTCGTGCTGCCCGCTCACCTCCGTGCCTTTTCCCGCAGGGAACGGCTACGTGAGCGCCCGGGCTTCTCCGGGGCTGCTGCCCGTGTCCAACGGCAACAGCCTGGGCAAGATCATCCCGGCGAAGTCGCCGCCGCCGCCGCCGGCGTCCCAGCTGGCCCCCGGCAGCCGCAAGCCGGACTTGCGCGTCATCACCTCGCAGAGCGGCAAGGGGCTCATGCACCACCTGGTGAGTCCCCGGGGGGGGGAYGCCGGCCCCCCGGGCCCCCGCCACATCCAGCGTGGGAGATCCTAGCCAGGGCCGCGGGAAAAAAAAGAAATCTCTGCCCCCTCACTCCACGGGGCTGCAACCCTCAAAAGAGAGGCTCCCGTTTGCATTTCCCCCCCCGGCCTCTTTCCTGCGCGGTCTGGGCTGCACGTGCCCCTCGGCAGTGGCGTCGGGGCGGCGCCCGTCTAACRCACCTCTCGGTTTTCTCCCCGTGCTCGCGCGGGCAGGCGGAGGACCACCTGGCTCTGGTGAGTGGCGCGCCGCGGCATCCGCGCGGTTCGGCGCTTTCGGGCGAGCCCCTTAGCCCGTAGGCGAGCGGGGGGGGGGGGACGGACCCGGGGGCTGCTGCACCGCCCCGAAATGGCCTGTTTCTCYGCCGAATTCAGACAAGCCGGGCCCGTTTCAGCAGAGCGTGGTGTCACCGGGCTCTGCCCTGCCGGCATCGGCGGAGCCGCGGCRGTTTGCAGCCCGGGACGCCCTGGCCCGCTGCCGCCGCGGGGGGAGAGGGGATAAATCAGGCCCTGCCCCTGTTCGGGATGTTAATTAAAGCCCGGGTATCGCCGCGGGCGGGCTGGTGCACTCGCTCGGCCTCCGTTCTGCCCGGGGCCTCGGCAGAGCCGCGTTTTCGCTGCTGTCCGCACGCAGAAACCATCTTCCTTGGCCGCCCCGGCAGCCCCGTGCCTCAGTTTCCCCGTCTCCCAGGTGGAAATAGCGGCTCTGCTCCCGGCTCTGCTCGTCCCCRCTGCCGGAGGCATCGCCTCTCCGTGCGCCGGAGCAGCAGCTTGCTTGAGGCAAAAATGAGCCCGGCTAGCGYGAGCGGTTTTAATTGCAAGTCGCAGCCAGCCTGGGAGGGTTTTGCCCCGAGCGAGCCGGGGCGGCAGCGTGCAGCTCGGAGCGGGAGCTCCGGCGCCTCGGCGGGTTTCGCCTGCGTGGAGCGGGGTTAAAACGTGGTGTTTCGCTGCAGCCGAGCCGTCGCGCGATTGCAGCGCCCGGTCCTGCAGCCGCGTGCACCCCGCTCCCCTTGCACCGGCGTTTCTCGGCCGCGCACGGCAGCGGTCGCCGGCCAGGAAAACCTGCCGCCGCGGCCCCGGGGCTTTAGCAATTAGCGCCCCGGTAATCGCCTCGCCCGGGGGGCTGCAGCAGGACGGGGCTCCCMGCCGCCCGCCCTCGCCGTGCACCGTGGCACGTCGCATTGCTGGCGCTGAGCGGTGCCGGGAGCGCCGGCGTGCCGGGGAGGGGGCGTCCCGGAGCACGGGSCCCCCCCGCGCAGCGCCAGGTGTGACTTAAGCTGGGCGCTGCCCCGGTCTTCGCGGGCTGACGTGTGCCTGGGCGCTCCGGATTAGAGCCAAGCCTCTTGAGTCCGATTTAAATCAGCTCAGCGGAGACAGCCCAGATTATCTGCCTCGTAAACAGGGCTGAATCCGACCCTTCGAGCCGCCCACGTAACCGCCCGCAAAGCCGGGGGGGGGCTGGCACGCAGGGGCCAAGGGCAGGATTTTTCCACGGCGGACCCGCTAATGCCTGGGTCACGCRGGCCTCCGGAGGGGCCCCATCCTGCAGGGTGCTGAGCCCCAGCTTTTGAGTTTCGGGATGCCAAAGCACCTTTAAAATCCGGAGCTGGGTGTCCTCAGGTTGCATTAGAGGGCGGGGGGCCCGTTAGCAGCCGCCGATGCTGCCGGGAGGAGGACGCGGCAGCTCGGTGCTGCGTTAGCCGGTGCTGTTGCAGCCTGGGACCTCTCTGGCTCCTCGAGCAGCACAGCTCGCAGGCAATCGCGTGCATCCTCCGTAAAACAGCAACTCTTCTTGCATCCGGAGGAAATCGGGAGGATTAATGCGCTGCAGGCTGAGGCATCCCGCTGGCAGGGCCCGCAGGGAGCTTGTTCCTCGCAGGTGAAACGCGGCCGGTGCAAACTGCCCTGCRGAAGAGCGTCCCGAGGCTCTGACCRGCTGCRAGCGGCGTGGTCTGCATTGCACGGGGTTGCAAACAGGGATGCCCAGAGGCTCAATCCTGCCCAGCCCCGCGGCCTCAGAGGCGGCTGCAGGGACCTCTCCAGCGGGGCCGGTCGCGGACTGAGGTTTGGGAAGGGGGCTGTGACCCGCGAGGATGGAGAGGCGAAGGCGTCCGGCCGGTAACTCCGTCTCCGTTTGCTTCCGCAGCAGAACACGCAGCGGTTAGGCGCCTCCCAAGCGACCCACTCGCTGACCACGCCGGTCGTTTCTGTGGCTACTCCCAGTTTGCTGACCCAGGGGCTGCCTTTCTCTGCCATGCCCACAGCGTACAACACAGGTAAGAGCACATAGCACAGGCCAGGAGAGCATATAGCACGGGCAAGAGCATATAGCACGGGCAAGAGCATATAGCCCAGTAAGAGTGTGCAACGCGAGCAAGAGCTGTCGGCGATCGCGTTTAGCGTGCCGGGCTCTCCCTGCGCAGCTGCGTTATCCCCCCGCGGTGGTTACGCTGCGAGATGCAGTCRAATCCAGGAGTTTGGCAGGATTAAAATAAAGGGGAAACTCGTTATATAAATGCTGAGAACTCGGTTATATCCAGAAGGGCCTGATTCTCTCCTGTGCYGTGGCCCATTGCACCACGCTGGCAGCAGGAAGGTGCTTTTAAGTGGATGCTAATTACAGCTACGCCCATTTGGAGGCTCTCGAAAGCCGCGGCTGATGTTGCAACTTAATGAGAACACGTGTCGGCCCCCCCCAAAAGTTTGGGAGGAATGTGAACCGTCCGGCTCAGCCCGGGTCGGTGGGGATGCGGGCGAAGCGGAGGCGACGGCTGTCGAGGCTTCGCCCGAGCGAAGAGCGTGTTGGCCGGGAGGCTGYCGAGCGCCCGTGAGGACCGGTGGACCGGCGGCTCCCCGCGAAGCTCGCGCTGGCGTCTGCTCGGAGAAGAGTTTGCAAAAACGCAGGGAGCCGCTTGCCTGGGATGGGAGAGCCCGGAGCAGGCGTGCTGGGAACTCCCTGCCCTAATTAGTGGGTGCAGCCCAGCAGACGCCCGTCCGCGTGGGAGCGGTCGGTTCCCCTCCGTGCGGAAAAGTCGTCTCCGGGCCCGCGGTCCGCCAGCGAGCGTGCGTCCTGCCAAAGTCCCCAAAATAGGCTTTAATTGGGCCCTGCGCTGCCGCCTCGCGGGGCCGGGACGGGCGAATTCCAGCTTTCCGTGTTTATTTTTCTCCCACGGATGAGCCACGGGGAAAAAATGTTCCGGCTCGGGCGCTTTGGGCGTCTGCGGCCGGGATGCCTGCCGGAGGCACCGCGGAGCTGCCCCTGCCCAGGGAGCTGCTCGGAGGTCCGGCGGTTTTCCTGGCCAAATAATTGCGGTGCTTTCAGTCGGATCGGCCGCCTCGCCGACTTTTGCAAATTCAGCCCCGAATTTTGTGGCGCTCGGCAGGGTTTTTCCCTCTGGGCTCCTGGGACCGTGCGGTCATGCGCAGCCCCCGTTCGCCTGGCGGAGGAGCACGGGGAAGCGCTCCCGGCCCTCGCCGTGCTCCGGCGGGCGCCGCGAGGGAAAGCACCGGGACTCGGAGGCTGCACCCACTGGGTTTGGTCCGTGCAAGGCCGGGAAGGAGCTGCTGCAAACGGCTCCGGGTCGCTGCTGCATTCCCGGCGCCGGATTCGGCCAGCGGATGGGCAGCGCCATCTGCCGATGTGCAGAAACGGGAYGCCGGCGTGCGCAAACGGGCTGCGAACGTGCAGAAATGGGACCCGCGGCCGCGCCGGCTCCAGCGCCGGCCAGGCTGGGTCCCCGGGGACGCGGTGCCCGCTGGGCTCAGCTTGCAAAGCAGTTAAACCCCTGCAAGCTTCTGGGCAGCCGGCCTTGTTTCGGGGTGAGGGGGAGCTGCAGGGTCCGCGCGGAGGAGCGCGAGGTGCCGCGTGCCTGTGCAGACGACGCGGCATCGGCGCGCGTGCCCCGGGAGCGTGTACCGCTTCCCTCTGCTGTGCACGCGTGCAAGTGCACCGCGACGTGGGACTGGAGGGCAAGCGAGCGTCTGGCAGGTTTTGTGCTTTGGAAAATGAGGATGAAACGGGCTTGTGCTTGCCCATTCCTGCCCTGGACTGGAGGAAACATATTTGCATGTTTTATATCCAATTTCCCTCTGCTGCAGGGGGTATGAGCGGGATTTTCCGTTCCAGGGTCCTTTCCTGGCGGAGTCGGTGCGTGTGCACGAGCGTGCTTAGCTCTGGGTGGACGCGCGTGTCGTTGCATTTGCTTTTGGGCGTAAGCTCGTGATTTTGGGGCTGGAAGAGAGGGTCCCACAGTGCCGTGAAACTCGCAGCAGGATCTGCGCCGTGCTGTGGGCAGTCGTGGGTGCGTTACGGGCCGGCGCGCGGGCCTCCGCCGCCTCGCCGCGCTCGCTTTCGGAGCAGCCGCGACCCCGCGGTGACTGATTGCGTCTTTCCAGATTATCAACTGACAAGTGCAGAGTTGTCCTCCCTGCCGGCGTTCAGCTCGCCCGGCGGGTTGTCCCTCGGCAACATCTCTGCCTGGCAGCAGCAGCAACAGCAGCAGCAGCAACAACAGCAGCAGCAGCAACAACAGCAGCAGCAGCAGCAGCAGCAGCAGCAGCAGCAGCAACAGCAGCAGCAGCAACAACAGCAACAGCAGCAGCAGCAGCAGCAGCAGCAGCATCTGGTTCCCGTATCACTAGGCAACTTAATGTAAGTGAAAAATGCAAAAATGCAAAATGCAAATTGCACAATTGCAGGGTGCCCGGAGGGGGGTGAGGACGTGCTCAAAGGCGCCGAACGTGCCGAGCCCGCGAGCCTCCGGCACGCGGGAGCCGACGTGGCCCAGAAGTCTGGGAATAGCTATCCTGAAGCGGTGTCCGCTAGTGTAGAAAAGCGATAGCTTTTAATACTGAAAGTGAACTGGGGGGAAAAAATGCAAAGAGGAATAACGCGCTGCTTCCCGTTATCGCCTCCATCTGTCGTTTTTTCTCCCGGCCCCTTTTCCTGACGCTCCCCCCCGCCGCCCCGCGCTAACCCGTGCTCTCTCTGCGGCCGCCCAGACAAGGGAGCCACTTGTCCCACACCACCACGTTGACTGTCAACACCAACCCCAACATCAGCATCAAGTCGGAGCCCGTCTCGCCCAACCGGGACCGAAACACGGCCACCCCGCTGTCCGCCTTCCCCCCGCCGCCCCGGCACGAGCCCCCCGGCCGCTCGCCCGTCGACAGCCTCAGCAGCAACACCAGCTCCTACGAGGGCAGCGAGCGGGACGATCCCGCCCGCGCCGACTTCGGCCCCTCGCTGGGGCTGCTGCGCCCCACGGCCGAGGCCGAGGCCGAGAGCCCCTCCGTCAAGCGCCTGCGCCTCGACGCCTGGGTAACGTAACCGGCCCCCCCCTCGGCCCGGGGGGCGGCCGCGGGGAGAGCCCGGGGCTGGGGGGGCGGGAGGCTGGGGAGGGGGGGGTTATGCTAAACTGCCTGAGAAATAGCTTTAGGGGGTTGCAGGCGGCGCGGGGGGAGCCGGGATGCTCCGGGGCGCCCCGGAGCCCGCTCCGTCCTCGCCGGAAAAGATGCTCGGCCCCGGCGGGGGGGTCCGCGGCGCTCGGTCCAACCCGGGGGGTCCCGAAGGAGCCGGGACGTTTGCCGGTGCCGGTACCGGGGTCCTCTCCTCCCGGCGCGCCGGAGGTTCCCGCACCCCCCGGCACCGGCTCCAGGGGGAAGCGGCGGCGGAGACGCGGTTTTGCAAAGGGTTCGCCCCGGCGAGCCCTGCCGCGTCCCGGCGGCCCCGCGGGTGCCCGGCGCTGGGCGTCGGGTCCCGCAGTCCCTGCCCTGCGGCCGGGCCGGGCCGGCGAGCTGCCGCTGCGGCCGGCCGGCTGCTCTATTTGCACTGGTGAGCTGAAAAATGGGGAAAAAAATACGGCTAGAATCCGTCCGTTTGCTACCAAACAGAATTTGTAGAGAAACCTGAAATCTCACGTCATGCACAGCTCATTCCCGCTCCGCAAGTGATAAAGCTTTAAATTAGACGGATAGGAACAAGTGACGAATCTGTGTTGGAGAGTGCAATGGAAATAACGACCTTGAAATTTTGTGGGAAGGTTTCTAGGCCCTGGGCGCCACGGGGAGCTGTTTGGGAAACTTTTAGGCGGTTCAGAGGAAAGARAAAGGGCCCAAGGGAAAGGGAGACKCTGCCGTCCCTCGCCGGGTGCTCGGTCGGGTTCCTCGCGCCAGCGCGGCCGGGCATCGGCGACGGAGCGGAGCAGGGATGGCTTTGCATCCCCGTCGCGCCGGGATACGGCCCCGATTGCCCCCCAAAATCCCCGCGACGAGCTCGGCAGGGCTTCGGGCTGCCGGATCCAGGAGCGCGGCGCAGGTGGGGTCTGGAAATCGCCGTCTCCGCCTGCTTCAGCCTTCGCGGATGCCGTGATTTTAATATCCCGGACGGAGCTGCGCGAGCGGATGCTGGGAAAGCTGCCGCCAGGTTTGGGGAGGATGGTGGGAAAAAAAATTGCAATTCCCTAAGAGCTGGGTCGCTTAATCCTCGACCCCGCTCGTTTAAGGGAATGCGTGTTAATTGGATCCCAATGTTGTCCTGGAGGCCTGAGCTGGGATGCGCTCTGCGTGCGGGAGGGGAGCGCCCGGATACCCCGGCCGGCCCCGGCGGCGTTCCTGCCGCCCCGGCCCRCTCGTCTCTCCGTCCGTCCGTCCGTGCGGGTGGGTTTGCTCAGGAATCCCGCGGGAAGGGCCGTGTGCTGCTCCGGTTCACGCGCCGGCTCCCTCATCCGCCGCCAAATGACACAAAACCTGCCCGGATGCCCCTTTTTTTCCATGGGGGATGAAGCCCGGATCTGCTCCCGCGGCTTTCCGCAGGGGCGCGTTGCTCCCGGCTCCCCCCCCCGCCATTGCACCCCTCGCTGCTCCCCGAAAGCGCCGCAAAGACGCAGTTTCCCGCTCGGCCCGTTGAAATGCGCTGCCTAAAAACGTCCTTGGGCGATGTCGAATCGGCAGCAAATCTGTGTTTTCCCAAACTCTCTCTAAGCCTTTTTTCCCAAGCAGGCGGTTTCTGCAGCGCGCCTCCGCCGCYGTTTCTAATTGGCAAAATGAAGGAAAAAAATGATGTTTTTTTGCAATGGGCAGGGACGAGCTAGCGCGAGCGGTCGGCTGGAGGGAGGAGGTGGAAAACCCTCTGGAAACGGGGCAAAAATAAGCAAACCRGGGCAGGTTTTGTGTGGTTTTGCCAAAAAAAAAAAAAAGGAATGGCCCTCTCCCGCTCCCCTCGGCCCCGAGTCTCGCCCGGGCGATGCCGCGGTCCGCCGGGCAGCTGCTCCGATCCAGCTGCCCCCGGCGCGGGCGGACCAGGAGCGCGGGAATCCGCCCCGGCAGCGGCCGCATCCCGGCCACCCGCATCCTTTGCACGGCCTTGCTTTGGGAATTAGGCGGCGTCTCTCGTCGGGGTCATTTTGGTTTTTTTCCGTCACCGTCCCGCGAGGGGAAAAGGAAAACCGGGGAAAACACGTGGAGACGTTCCCTCCCCGCGGGGAGCGGCGGCGGGAGCCCTCGGCAGCGCGGTCCCTGCTCCGGAGGAGCCGCCGAAGAGGAGAGCGAGACCGCCCGCCCCGAGCATCCACGCAAACCCGAGGAAAGCAACAGAAAAGAAAGAAAATGCCATTTTTGCTCATTAACTCCATGCCCCGGCCGCCCTCCGCCGGGAAGCGCCGGATGCGGAGCAGCGGCGCCGTGGGAAGCGGCGGATGCGGCGCGGGAACCGGCTCCCGCCGGCGGCAGCGGCGATGTGGGGGCCGGTTCGCTGGGGTCTGCGTTTATTTTGGGGGGGGGGGACGGGGCTGGGGGTTATTATTATTTTTCCGTCTGGGTCATTATTCCTTATTTCCCCACGGACTGTAGGATCCAGTGAAACTCCTCCTAATTTTCAAAAGGCAACGAGAAGAACGACAATCTTACGCAACCAACACCCTCCTTTTGTGCTTCTATAAATATGTTTCCGATCTTATAATTTTATTTCTCGTGCTCATCTGTACTGTTGACAGTTACAATTGTGTATAATTTTTTTTTTTAATTTGGAATTTTTGCGTTGTATAGGGTTTAGTTTTAAAATATATATATATATTTTCCATTTTTTAAAAAGGGGTGTTGCAAAAAAAATATTGCACGATTTAAATGACAATAGTTAAAATGCTGCAGTTTTTAGAGATGTGGAAGCAAAATGGAGCTTATTTATTCTCAAAGGCTATAAAGGTGTAAAA
>PTFA01000356.1:375864-386360 GCA_003342895.1 Casuarius casuarius
ATAAAAAAATAATTATTACCATGAAAAATTCTTATGAGTTTTGTTTGGAAACTCTTTCACTATATTTGTTGTAAAGAGGTTTACTATTAAAAAGGAAAAAAAAATACACGTTTCTGATAATTTTCTGTGCCTCTGGCTGTTTCTTCCTCTCCCTCCTCATCCTCTCGGGGTGGCGCTGGGTGGCGGGAGGGGGCCCAGGGGGTCTCGCTCCGGGTCCAGGGTCACATCCTGCTTCCAGCCCTGGGCTGCACGGCGGCTTTCCCCTTCCTCCCCGAAGCTTTGGGCTGCCGGCAGGAGCCCCCGGCCACCCCCCCCCCGGACCCCCGCAGCTGGCGGTGCTTCCTGGGCCCCCGTTTTCCCTAATGGGATCCACATGGGCCTGGAGCCGGGATGGGGAGCATCGCCCTCCCGATGGAGACGGGGCGCCAGCAAGGTGGCCAGGTGGGTGGCATCTCCCTGGGGTGCCGCGGGCTGGGGGGGTCCCTGCTGCGGGCTCAGGCTTTGGGGCCCTGGGGTGCCCCCGTCCCAGCGCTGCTGCCGCAAGGTGCCCCCACCGCGGGGCTTGGCTTTGGGGCCCTGGGGAGGCTGCTGGGGGGGCTGCGAGGCCGGGGGGCAGGATTTGGCCCCAGAGGGCAGCCCCTGCCTGCAGCCGAGCCCGGAGCCCTGCGGCGAGAGGGGCGCGAGGGGGGGCAGCAGGAGGGGTGCGGGGAGGGTCCTTCCGTATTTCGGCTGACCCTCGGCTGATGGGAACTAACCCAAAACGAGGGGTGGCCCTGGGGGCGAACGCGCCCTCGCAGCGGGACCCGAGGCAGCGCGAAAGTGTCGAGGGAGGGGGGATTTGCAGCCCCCCAAATTAACCAGAGCGGATCGCCGCGCTCCGGAGGGGCTCGCTCTGCCGAAGCCTCCCGGGAAAGGGTCGGATCCTGCATCCCGGCGGCGCCGAGAGCCTCTGCCTTTAATTTTTGCAAAGAAAGGGTATTCCGTTATTAAAAGCAAATGAATTGATCAATAAATCCGGGGCCGGGCGGGGAGGGGGCCCAGCCGTGCCCCTCTCCGCCCCCCCCGCCCTCGCTACACATTTCTTGCTTTGACCGAAAATCGCGCTTTTCGCGGCGGCTGCGGCGCCCCGGCGCGGCCGCGAGGTGGCGGCAGAGCGCAGCGCGGCGCGGCCGGCGGGYGGTGATTGACAGCTGTCACTCAGCGCATCCCGGCGCGCCCTGCTGCTGGAGGCGAGGGGCTTGGGGGGGGCTGGCGGAGAGCGGTGCCCCTCTTTCGGGGGACGCTTTGGCTCCGCTCTGACCTGGCTCACTCGGGAAATTGTCCCAACCCGGCTGTTTCCCGCGTTCCCGACGGCTCCGTGCTGCTGGCACGTGCCACCTCCCTGCCGCAGAGCGGGAGTCAGGTCGTGTTCGCCTCCAGTGCAGCCTGGGCCCTGGTGAGCTCTGGAGGCTGATTTGAATTCCTCGAGARGAAATAAAAACACAGGAACAGATCTTCATCTGGTGCCAGCTGACATCGCTCTGCTGACCCGGCGAGTGTGAGCATCAATACATATGGGAAGCCGGCGGGATTTGCAGTCCATGTAGATGAGGAGAGGACCTGGACCTCGCGTGTCTTTCAATCCGTTTGGACTTGTGAAGACAGATTTGGAGCTGTCAGGGGGTGTGCAGCGTTCCCCGAGACGAGCGCTCGCCCGCCTCGGAAAGGTCGCTCAGCCGACGGGGGGGTTTGCAGCTCTCCTGCGCCAGCCTCGAGCGCCGGTCCCCTTCCAGGGCAGCAGGGCCTTCTTGCTGCTTCGCTAGTGGCACGCGCCGCCAGTTGAATGCAGGCAGCTGGCCCCCAAATTTCCATCAAAACAGTTTTTTTGGAAAGCGCTATTTCATCAAAATCGCTTTCTCAGAGGAACCAGGCTCTGCGCTGCGGGAGCCGGTCCCCGCTGCACAAAGCGTTCGCTCTTCTGGAGCCGGTGGAGGCTGGAGATGGAAATGGTGAGGGTTTATCAAAGGCACTTTCAGAAATAGTGATCATCGTATTCGTATTACAGCTCCCTTTTGCGCTAGAGGTGCGTTCTGCACAGGCCTCTGCCCTCCGGGGATGAAACGGCCAAAGCAGGAGAGACGAAAGGGAGAGAAAATTGTTTGCACTGAATTGTTCACCCCGTAGCCTGAGAAAAATTGGGTTTTTTTGCTCTCCCATGTATCTCTAAGTTGCAGTAAGCGAGGTGGCTGCAATCTTTATGTCCGGTTCTTCCTTGCGTGCCAGGGCGACCCTTTGCTAAGCCATGTTCCAGCTTCAGGCCTCAGTTTCCCCCTGAGATAATCGCTCCTTGCAGCCAGGAGTTATTCTCGGAGTATAA
Source organism: Casuarius casuarius (assembly GCA_003342895.1). Lineage (NCBI taxonomy): Eukaryota > Metazoa > Chordata > Aves > Casuariiformes > Casuariidae > Casuarius > Casuarius casuarius. Next base: position 378,221 of record PTFA01000356.1, read on the forward strand.
AGCACAACTTTATATTGTCCTTTCTGATTTTTTGAGCTCCGGCCTTAGCTCATGGGAAGTAACTAGGGGTAAGGTAATGCACAAGGTGTTCAAATCCCCTAGTTTAGCTTTATTTGATCCTAGGAGGGTGTCTGGGAAGGCTTCTCTCTGGAAAGCCTGGGCAAAGCTCATGTGGGGCAGCAGAAGACTCCTGCACTTTGAGTTGTGAGGCCATGTGGGTGCACGGGGATCCTTGCACGGACACAAGCGCCCAGGTCACAAGTATTCGTATGTACTCGAGTCCAGACAAATTCAGGCACTTACGCAGATGCGGGCAGATTCGCGCATGTGCACACGTGCTTGCACGGACCTGCGAGCCTTCGCACGCGCGCGGGCACCGCGACCGGCACGGGCGCCGCAGCCCTCGGCGAGCTCCCGGCTGCTCCCCGCCGCTTCCCTTTACAGACCACCCTACTCCAACTTTGAAGTAGATTTAAACAACAACAGCAACAGAATTATGTGCCCAGTATAAATCTTTAATCAGAACATGTTTTTCCCCCTCGGAGCCTGCACTGCTGTGTACAATCAGACCGCAAATCAAAAGAAAGCAGAGTAAATTATTCATTGGGAAGCTATTTCTGCTCTCGCTACATGTGAGAGCCGAGCGCCGAGGTGCGGGGTGCGAGGCTGTCTCAGGGCCATTAATATTCATCCCAGTAAGCCGAGTCGTGGCCGCGGTGCCAAGAGATGGGCGAAAACTGCCGGTTACTTTGGAGTCTGCAACCTCAACTTTGCACAACTTCGGGTTTTCCTCTACCGCTAGTTGAGAGCGTTTCCAGGGGGAAAGGGCAGTCGGAAAGGGTTGGGATGACCCATGTGCCAGCAAGCATCACTCGGGGAGCTCCACGAGCCTGATTTTCGCTCCCTGGCCAGCAGCCTTGGAGAAGGTATAATCCATACCGATCCCTTGGGAATGTTTTGCACGGCTGCAGCCATGCAAAGGGGTTTTGTCCGCTCGAGACCGGGCTCGCGCGGCTTTGCGCCGGGTGGGAACCGGGCCGGGACGGCAACGCCGTGTGCCTCGCCAGCGACTTGCATCCTCTCGCCCGGGAGCGCGGTTCACCCACCTACACACGTTATTTATAAAGCGGCACCCGCGATACGCAGCCGGCACGAAGCCGCACCTGCCGGGGAGCTCGCGCAGCGCGGTGCTCGGCTCGTGTTTTGCCGCTAACATGACACAGGGGCGTTTGGAAGATCTAAACATTTAGGCAGAGTTGCCAAAGCTGCTCAGAAAATAGCACAGAATATACCTGGGGGGGAGTATTATTATTGTTATTATCGTCGTCGTCATTACTATCATTATTTAAGGAATGCTCGGGTCTGTATATTGATAACTGTCTGACGCAGCGTATTGTTCTCCGTCTTTAGTGGAAGCAGAAACCTCTTTCGCGCTTTTTTTTTTTTTTCCTTTTTTTTTTTTATTTCAGAGTCACGCTCCACGGCACAAACTGTAAAAATACATTTTAAAACGGCAAAAACAGACAGGTCAGGACCTTTCTGTTAACAATCCTCCACCCCATCCTCGAAGCCTGAAGCAGTGAAGGATTTTGCAGAAAAATAATGGATCATTTTCCCATTTACCCACGATTCAAGGATTAATAACTAATCCCATCAAAGGACATCTGCTTAGATTGTTCCTTGTCAGTGAAAGTAAATAGAGCCTTTTAGTCCTTAGCCCTAAACTCCTCCGAGGTTATTGTGCCGAGGGAACCTCCTACAAGCGCTCGCTTTCTCTTTCGCTCCTGCTGCGACTAACCCCGGAGGGAGAAAGCAAACTTTGCTGGTCCCTGGACATAAAGGTTATTTGCTAGAATGGAGACGACTTTTCATGCGAGGCCGGGTAAGCCGAGACCCTCGCCCGCCCCTCAGGTTAGGGGGCCGCAGCCCGCGGAGGCCCTTGAGGCGCGTTGTGCTGCCTCTGCCCGCGGTCTCCCCTCCCGGGGGGCTGGGGGGTCCCTGCCCCCCCCGCGGCCGAAAGCTTCGCCCCGGCCCAAGCTCCCCCGTTTCCGCGGCGTCGCTGATCGGGGTTAAAGGAAAGGGGAAAAATAAGAAACTGCCCGGATCTGGGCCTCGGTCCAGCATCTTTAGGCTGGGGCCGGGGAGGGAGCGGGGGCCGGGCCGGGCTCTGCGGGCCGGCGCGGGAGGTGCCGGCAGGGCAGCGCGGGCTGGGTGAAAATAGGCGAGGATAACGCAAGTCTTGGGGGCGAAAGGCTTGGAAAATAGTTAACGTACTGTGAAAGAGCGGGTGGTTGTTGCCTGGCTCGGGTCTTCCATCGCTCGTCTCCAGATGCTTTGCAACCGCTGCTTTTTGGGGGCAGGCGGGCAGAGCTCAGGCCGTGAGGGGGCTCCGCGGCCAAGTAAAACCGCGATCAGGTCGCCCCAAAAAAGCGGAGAACGGCCTTGTCCTCCACCCGGGGCCCCCACGAGTCTGTCGCCAGGTCTGCGAAGAAAGTAACCGCTGTTTTCCAGGGGGAAAGGGGGTGGGAGGCTGGAAAGTGGGTTGCCTCGAGCCCCCCAAACCGGCCCTGCACACGGGAGCATTGCAACTCTTTGCAAATATTAAGGCGTGAGGCTTCCCAGGCCTGGCCCCCGCCGAAAGAGCCCCCGAAGGAGACACCTGTGATAGAAAGTGAAGCAGGGGGTGGCGGGGGGCACGCGGGGACCGGGGTTCACCCAGGGACAGCAGTGCCGGGTTCCCCGCGGCGCCAAGCTGAAAATAGCCGCCGCGCGACCGCGCCGTGCAGCTCGAGGGATGCGGTGTGGCATTTGTTGTAGGCACTGCAGAACATCTAAAATTAGATATATTCCTCCCCCCCCCATTTTTTTTTCCTGCCAGAATGTGGCTGAGTGTCTCAGCCGTGAACACCAGCTGTGGATTTTGCCGTTGCTTTGGAAAGGTTTCCTCAGAGATAGGGACAAAAAAGAATCGCTGCTCCACCCTCGCRCACAAAATGCGGGAGTAATTACGGATCGGGTCCATGGGCTGCAAACCCAGACCTGGCTCTGGGATTTTGAGGGAAATCTTTGAAAACCCRGCTGCAAGCTGGCGGCAGCGGAGGCCGGTCCCGCCGCGCTCGCCCTCCGGCCCCGCGGCCCCGGCGCCGCCGTAATCCGGGCTCCGCTCTCAGCTCCGGCGAAGGGAACAATTGCAGGCAAAGCCAGCGGGAGTTCAAAAGGAGCAATACGGAATTAAACGATAGCAATTTCCCTTATTTTCCACCGCTTAAAGGTGCACGCTGGGAATGTTTGAATATCCTTGTTATCCCCTTCAATACCTAGAGAAGGTTTTTTTTAACGAGCAGGGCTATAATCAGGCCGCGTTCATGCCAGGCATCGCTTACGAACAAACGCCCTTCTCCAAAAGAGCCGTCCAGCTCCCATCCAAAGCCCTTTGAAGCAGAAGAAAAGGCACCTGCTGACCCGGGGCTCCGGGCAGCTGTGGGAGCCGGGATAGGTGCCGGGAGCCACTTACCCAATTTTCCTGAGACAAAACAGAGGGTCCCCTTTCGGTGTGGAAAGAGGGTTTTTTAGTGTTTTTTTATTATTGTTATTACCGGTTTGGGGATGAGCTGGTGAGTCCGAAAGTGGGAATTAGGATAACATCACATCTCGGGCCAAGATTACCCGATATAAGTGAATTTGYGTGTTGTCGGGCTCCGACCGCCTTCCCACGTGGAGCTCCCAGGTTGGGCAGGTGCTTTTGAAGGCATCGAGCTGCCGCTTGGTCTTTGGGGTGAATTACTAAAATCTCAGTCCGGGATGGGGAATCCGGCATCGCTCGGTGGGAAGGAGCAGAGCCTGCAGATACCCGGAGGAGGCRGCTGGGGCCGAGGGCTCCGGGCGGGCAGGAGCGCCGGGACCCCGGGGGACCGCGGCGGTGGCCAGCACAGCCCTGGGGACGGCTCCGGGAGTTTCGCTGCTGCTGTCTTTTAGAGCACAACTGCTTCCTTTAAAACACATCTTTTGTTGCAATTTTCTTTGTCTGGGGAGATTTTTATATGGTGACATTGCGCGGCCTGGATAGGAGCAAAAATGCCCACCGAATGCAGTTGTTGCAGAAAGGTGCAGCACACAGGGTGGGTATTTTTTAGCGCTGAAACAAAGACATTTGTCTAAAAATCACCCAGGTCCAGTTCCCTGCAAAATCTACCAGCCGTTAACCTGCTCAGACACCAACGCCCCGAAGTTTTGCAAGACTGGGGTCAGGAGAGGAGTTTCAAGCAAAACCTGCATATGAAAGTCACACAGTACCAGCAATCCGTGCTTTCAGAGGCAGCGGATGTTGCACGGTTATAGTTTATGGATAAATAAGCACATGTGGTCTGTCTAGAATCACATGTGTTTGTGCACGTCTTGGTGCAAATACTTAAAAAGCCAAAAAACCCTTCTTTGAACCATCTGTGGCATTTCTTACAGAGCTCAAACATCTCCCAAATGGAGCCTCTCTGATCCAGCAGGCAGGAAGAGGGGGATTTCCCTTAAAACTCCTGCCAGGGAACACGCGGGCTCGTCGTGCTCCGGGGCCCTGCAGGCTCCGTGTGCCCGCGGCTGCAGCCTGGTGCAACCCGCGGTGCTCGGTGATGCCCAGCGCCCGTTAGCAAGCAGAAAGATCCTCTTTTTCCCTTCGTGACGGGGAGGCGTGGGGAGAGCGGTGCGGGTTTTGCAAGCCACACGTCGCAGGGCCGCGGAGGTGCCCTGAGAGCGTCTGTGTCCCGGCTTCCCGCGTGTGCCTGGGCTCCGAGGCTGGATGGTGCCGGTGTGCGGACGCGTGCAGCTGTACGTAAGTCAGACTGTGCGCACACCCTGCATGCACACACACCGCACGCGTGCACACCGCGTGTCCACGTGCATGGCGTGAGCACGCTGCACGCGCGTTGCATGCACGCTTGTGCTGGACGCACCCTCCACCTGCATATAGGGCAGGCACCTATAGGGCATATGTGCAGCCCGGGGAACCAGCCCTGGCCCCTCGCAGCCGGCGGCCCCCGGCACCTCGCAGAGCCCCGTGGAAATAAACCCCGCGGGGACCCGCGCTCTGCTCCGCAGCGGCGTTAGCGGCTTGTTGGCGTTTTCGGAAAAAAAGTCTATATATTTGTTTAACCCGCGTCGGGCGGTTTCTCCGCAGCGGCGCCGCCGGCTCCGCGGGTGCGGGCTCGCTGCGGGCTGCGCGGGGGCTGCGCTGCCGCGGTGCGCGCAAATACCGCGCGGGCGGGTGGGGGAACCCCCTGCGCAGCCCCTGCCCGCTCCCCCGGGCCACAGCCCGCGGAAAACCCCGCTYTCTTTCCCGAGGTGAAAATCCGCCTCTTGGCGCCGGAGCTTAACCCCTCCCGCCGCCCTCCATCAGCTCGCTTRAAAAAAAAAGTTTAAAACGCCTGTTTTCCTTAAATAACCCCCTTTAACTGGCTACCCTGCGAATGACTAACGCTTCGGAAAAAATAAATGTGGGATGATGAGAGCGGTGCAAAACGCGGCTCTCGGCGAAGGCTGCGCGCGTTCAGCCGGAGGAGCCGGCACCGCGCGGCGGGCGCTCCGAGACGCGATTTCGAAAGCCTTGGAGGAGTTTATTTCCCTCTTCCCCCTCCCCAGCCCCTGCTCTTTTAAGTGCAATAGGAGAGAAAGTAAAGCAGAGCTTTGTGAGCCAAAAGCAGAAGGTGCGCTGGGTCTGGGCACGCATCACCTCCGTCTCACGAGCGGACTGACGGCGGATGAGCCGCATCCGAGGGCGAAAGTCGCCACTTTCTTTAATTGCTACTTTGGGGTAAGGAAAAAAAATAAATCCACTTCTTCAGCGTAATCTGGTGAGCAAAGCCGCCTTCCTCACTCGCGGGTAGTCAAGTGATGCCAGAAGCTCTCGTAGCTGGAGTGGGTATTTTTGCAGGGAAAACGCTTCATCTCGTTGGTTGCCGGTAACTGCGAATGTGCCAGGAGACGGGGAGCCGAAAGGGATGGTTTTTCCCTCTCAAACAGTAGTCTCTGCATCTCGGAAACCACGGGAGATTTGCAGAAACTAGCGGATTTACTCCCAAAATATAAATAATAACCGTATCAAGATTTAAGAAGGAACCGAAATGCCCGGGGTGAGGAAGGGTCTTTCAGCCTGTACCACACAGACTATTTTCTGTTTCTGGCCATTCACAATAAATAAATGAAGGACAAAATAAATCCCTGCAGCTCAGGAATCAAGGAGGGACGGCGCAGAGGAAAGTACCTCCCGGAAAGCCGAGAGCAGAGACCTGCCTGACCGGGGCTGGGGAAACCGGCTCGGTTGCGGACTGCAAAATTCAAGCACTGAAAGGGCTTTTCCCAATTAAAAAAAAAAACAAAAAAACCCTGCAATTACCTTTTTTTCCACGTCTGCTTCGCCTGCCTGCAGCTGGCACGGGCGAGGAGAGGGGAAGTGTGCGAAGGGGCACCACGAAGAGCAGAAATGTCACCCGGGCTCCCGAGCACCGTGTTGCTCGCGCTTGCGGGGGTTCAGCCGTGCTGCGAGCGCGCGGTGCCGCTCCGGGGTCGGCCCGACGCCACGGCGAGGGCTCGGGGCTCGCTGCCGCCTTGTCAGAGCCCTCCGGACACTTCTGCTCGCTTTGCCTTTTTTATTTATTTTTTTAAATTTAAACCGTTTCAAAAAGAAAATTGCTTCGAGGAAAGAATCGATTCCTGATTTCATTTCATTATAGTTATTTTAAGGTTTGGCTGATAAAATAGAACAAATTTTATTCATTCGCTGCAAAAAAAAAAAAAATCCAAAGTAGGGAAGAAAATTTGAGTCCAACTTGAAGTGTGCTTTGTTCTTATTTTAAAGGCTGTAATTAAGGTTYGTGGAAGGAGGAAAACAAAGTCGTTTCCCAAATTGGGGGGGGGGCAGTATAAAGCCGATTATAACTTCATAAAACGCCACAGTGGGAGAAGCTGGCAATGTCACCCACCCTTCCCTCCGACGGACAGGGAAGAGGAAATCCGCTCCCCTGTACTGCTTCTGCACTTACACCCCCAACTTTGATCAGTGTTCAATAGATGCCGGGGGGACCTGGCTCCTAATCTGTGCTTATTAAGCAAAAACGACAACGCTTATGAAATCGCAGGTAACTCTCGGTTGTGACAAGGGAACACACGACGGAGCGTGCGCGCCTGCAAACTGCGGGTTTATTGGTTTGAAAAATAAATCTCRAAAGTCAGCAATTACCTTTAAAATATTCTCTACACAGCGTGAGCGCGGCCGGCTCCTGCACCCGAGGGTGCCCGGCAGCCGCAGCCGCGCGCCCGGGCTTCGGCGGCCAGGACGGGGGCCGGGAGCTGGGCTGGGAGCCCCCAGCCCGTCCCCGTACCTGGCACTCGGCGTTTTTCCTAATTAACAGCTCTTTTTCGGCGTCCGCCCTGCARACGCGGCGCGGCCGAGGCGCTGCCGCCGCTCGGGGCTGCGAGATATCGGAGCAACGTTTCGTGCTCCGGCGGCCGCCGCCGCCCCCGCCGGTGAGCGGAGCGGCGGGTCCCGGCCGTGTCGCACACGGTGACTTTGGCCTGATTAGCGACACGGTTCAGAGCATCCTGGAGCGGCCCGGGCGCGGGCTGCAGCGAGCTCTTTGTGCGCCGCCGCTTCCCGCAGCCGCCAGCTCCGCGTCCAGCCGCTTCCTCTTAAACCCCCCCAAATGCCTGTAGATACGCTTGGTTTTTCCTCCCCACTTTTCCTCCCCCCTTCCCCGGCTCCCCCCGGTTTTAAAGGGAAGAACCGTGCTGTAATTTCACCGCCTCGCTAAGAAACGCTCGGCGCATCTCAGCCTCCGCGGCCGGGGATACGCGCTGCCATATTTGCATATATGGTAATGAGCGCCTAATTGCCAGGCTGCTGGGCTTCGCTGATCGATTCCTAGAAATACAGAGGTTAAGGAAGCTTCGAAATACCGCTGCTGCCCTCCCCCCGGCAGCCCCCCCCCCGTCCCTTTGCGACCCCCCTTGCGAGGCAGCGCGCCCCGCACTCGCGTGGCAACTTTTTTGAAGGCCGCACGTGGACTGCGCGTCCGGGCTGCGCGCGGGCTCCGCGGCCGCTGCTGTGCATCCCCTCGCCCGGCCCCGGCCCCGGCCCCGGCCCCGGCCCCGGCCC